>JAFVLL020042339.1:0-23799 GCA_021397915.2 Tor tambroides | reverse complement strand
TTTATTTTAATCTTGGCTGTTGGTAAATGATATAGCGGTTTAATACTTCTTATAACTTCTTCATTAAAGCCAAAACGTTGCAGTACTAAATACAAAAACTCCCATCGCACCGAGTCAAAAGCTTTTTCCGCGTCCAGGCTAATTGCCAGGGATTTGGAAGTATTTTTGCTCATGGTCTCGAACAAAAATAGTGCACGTCTCACATTATCATGCGTCTGCCTACTTTTAACAAATCCAGTTTGGTCAGTATCAATCAAATCAGGAATTATATTTTCTAATCTTTTAACTATTATTGAAGCATATATTCTATTAGTGTTTCACATTTTAAGGAAATAATAGGAGACAAATATCTGTCCATGGGTCCATAGAAAGGCGAGATAGAAAGTACTAGTCCTCCAAAGTATGAGAGAGTTATGGGATGGCATACTTCTTTCCCTCCCTGATGTCAGGTGCCACTAACCTAACAGTGGCTGGAAAGAAGCTCTTGTACAAACGGGCCCTGTGAGTACTAATACTCACAGGCCTGCGGTGTCTCAGGTTGTAGCCCGTATCCACTCATTTAAACAGATCATGAGCTGGGTGATGTTTATCCTTGAGGATGCTCTGTGCTTTCCGTCTGCAGCGCTGAGTGTATATAGTGTCCATAGAAGGGAGGTTGGAGCCAATGACCCTCTCTGCAGTTTTTTTTTTTTTATGACCCGGTGCAGTGATTTCCTCTCAGCCAGGGTGGTATTGCCATACCGCACTATAATACCCCTGGTAAGAATACTCTATAGACACAGATGAGGGGCTGACCTCTAAATCCGGCCTTCTTCAACAGTCTGATGAAATACCGCCTCTGCTGAATGTTTTTAGCCCAGCTTAGGTTCTCTGAGATGTGAAGGTCTAAAAACTTATAGCTGACAGTCCGCTCTACCTCAGTCCCCTTGATGATGAGAGGCTGCAGAGGGGGTGCTCTCCTCCTGAAGTCCATAATGAGTTCCTTGGTTTTGTCTATGTTAAGAACCCGATCATTGTTCTCTCCGTAGACAATAATCATGTATTATAATAAACATGTATTATGGTTCTTTTCTTCTGAATTCTGGGCTGTTTTGCTTGATATACTGTGTAGAGGATAAAGGTGGAGCTGGAGATGGTGCAGGAAGAGCTCAATGGCACACGGAAGGATAAATTCATGCTGCAGGCTAAAGTGGGTGAGCTGAGGAACAGCATGAAGACTGTTCTTCAGCAAAACAACCAGCTCAAACAGGACCTCAAAAACAGCAGGCTCAGACAGGTAAGACGAATGCTCATTTTAATTTGAAATATAGACATGTATGTTTGTGTGTAATTCAATATTTTCTTTCCCCACACCAGCGGATGGATTTAAAGGGGGAATCGACCCCAGTGACGCCAGTAAAAATCCCAGACTGCCCTGTTCCTGCTTCACTTTTGGACGAACTGTTGAAACCCTCAGCATCCGTCAATAAAGAACCTCTCAATAACCTCCACAACTGTCTGAAACAGCTAAAGTAAGACTTGCACACATCTTACCATACCTTTCTGTGTGAAAACTAGAGAAGTGTGGGCACACGGTAACACTGTGCCACTATTAGAACAAATTGTGCAGTTCCCTGCAGTTAGTGATAGAAATCCCTTAATTCCTAATTATTAATATCTTTTATTTGCCTGCATCAGTTTGGCCTATATAGTGGCTTTGAGTATTCATTTTCAAGCCGCAAAATTATTTATATTTTTACAGAAATTAACTTTTATTCAAGTAAGAATGCATGAAATTGATCAGAATTAAAAATTAGAGATAATGTTGCAAGTGATTTCTGTTTCAAATAAATGCTGTTCTTTTGAACTTTTTATCCATCATAAAATCATGAAAAAATTGTATCATGGTTTCAACAAAATAATTGAGCAGCACAAGTTTTTTTTAACATGTTATAACATGATTCCGGAGCACCAAATCTGTATATTATAATGATTTCTGAAGCATGTGACACCTAAGACTTAAGACACCTACGATAAAATTCTTTGTCAGATATGAGCATTTTAAGCTATCATAAGGTTGTTACAATATGCCCTGCCTTACATTTCAATTCCTATCATGGATATTATGAACCAATTCATTGTATTCCTGAAAAAAACAACACCACATATTTGTACCATACATATAAAATGAATGAGAAAAAAGTAATAATTTGAACCCAAAGTCCAATTACACAAACCTGCCCTTTCTACCTCCCTTTTTATATAAATAAAGCTACCACAACCACATAACAGATGGCATTTCTTTCTTACTCATCTGATGGTCATTTCTCGTAGGCAGGAGATGGACAGCCTTCAGAAACAGATGGAGGAACACACGGTCACAGTGACGTCGTTGGCCGGTGCAGAGGAGCTCCAAAACCTGGGGCTTCATGACAACAGTAGCACCGATTCACCTGATAAAGAAGAGAACGATGAGATGCAGCCCTCGTAATGCACAAAGAATCCTTTAAAGACTTTATCTGAGGAGGAAGTTCCGTTTTATCTTTATGGGCACTTTTAAGTTTCTTTCTCATTTCTTATCAACTGCCAATATTTGGCTTTATCCTTTCCTAACCAAGATTGTTCGGGTGAAACGAAGCGTTTCTTCTTTATACCACAGCTTTATTTTGCGGGGGGTTGTTTTGGTGTTTGTTTGTGTTGTAATCACTATTTATTTTCAGTTGAACGAATAGAGCTGCTTTCTCCGTCTATCTGATCTGTTTATCTCGCTCTCAGTTTCACAGTAGTCGCCCACCTGACGTTCAGCTTTGATTTTGTTTTCTTTCTCATCTCATAAGAGGTGCAGAAAGAGGTTTGTGAGGGTTACTGCTAGGCTGCTTAGTCCTGCAGAAGTGAAAAAAAAACAACAGCCACACAAATGTGACCTACTACAAACATCCAGGGCACCAGACTCCAGTGTTATAGTAACTAGTGACCTATTGACCTGATTGGTCAGATGTATATTCTACATATCCGTCTGGTGGTAGTTCTCACTTCCTGCATGGAGAATTCAGCAGCTGAACTGTTCTTCCATTCCTCTGTGCCTGTGAATGAGCTGACCTCTCATTCCATCACTGGACAGATGCCTGATCTAGAGCCGTTCCCTGCAATATAATGCAAGTATTATCAACTAAACGATACGAGGCCCCATATCAATCAAGCATTTTAGAGCACAGATCAGCCCCAGAAAACACAGCGTTCTTAGTTTTCCCAGGCCTCAAATCAAGTCTAAAGCGATGCCGACAACTTCCTGTCTACATACACACTGTGTACCGCTTTACCCATAAGTCTCAGAGTTCAGATCCGCTGTTCTTTGTGGGGACTATAATCCGCGACCTTGAGGATGCGCTTACAATATTATACTTCGCACTACGGCCTCTTTCTGATTGAAACTCAGGACCTGAAGCCCCAGGAATGTAAGTGTGAGACTGGGAGAAAGTAGTAGCCCTTTTGTATGGGGTAATGTATTATAGATCAGATCATCCAGTATCAGCTAGTATCTGGTTTTTGTCTACGGTTTGCAGATGTGAGATCTCATAGAAAAGGTCTTGATAATGGCTGTCAGAATTGGACTAGTTCTGTTTAGGGCTGCGCCTTAAAATGAATCCAATAAGGAAACCTTTAAATACTACTAAAAATGTATAGCTTGAATGAAATTTTTCTGTTGAGAGATCTTGGGAAATGTAAAATAGGTTGAATGTGCTCTCGAAAGCGCTGTTGAGTGTGTTGTACGTATGTATTTATAATATATATGAAAGGTGTTGACTTGTATTGCACAATTGATAAAAGAAAGCAAGCTTACTGACTTTCAGGTATGGACTGATGTAAAATATTACTTTTTGATGGAAAGATTTTGCCATTTTTTTGCCCGATGACTATGTTCACTTATTTAAAAACATTTTCACTTCCTGAAATTCTCATGGATAGTTTGTCATTACAGCCTTAATTATTAAAAATGTGTGCAAATAGATTTTGAATAATGCATTTTAATTAGGTGTAATATTTCTGTCTTTCCCCTGATGAACTCCATTTGTCGGTTGTGTCTGTGGAGCTGGACTTAACCATGTAATTGGCTTGAACTGTTTTAAGTGTGTTCTGAGAGAATGACATTGATCTCCGTGTATGGTAATAACCTTTAGACTGCTTTAAATGATTAAGACATAATGGGAAATGAAGCTTTACACACTAACATGTATATTTATCTTCAAAGGATTAATACATATTCAGCGAAAGGGAGGGAACTGTTTTTAATTAACTGAAAGTATACTGTGTGGTAATTACTGTACTGACTAAAAGCACGAGTTTCTGTTCAGTGTTTGTAAATAAGAAAAAAAAGTTTGACTTTGCTTGCTCAGCATTTTTATGGGATGTACCATATTGAGTGTAAAATATAAATCATTCTGTAATATGATTACATCTTGTCTTTTGTTCCCATTTAATGTTCTTTAAATAAAAATATTATATTATTATAGCAGATACTGTTGCTAAAAGTAAAATTGGTAAAATGTAATATCATTTAAGCTTTATACAGTAATATACTGTATGCGTTACACTTTATTTTAAGGTGTCCTTGTTACAGTGTAATTATACATTTAAGTACTGAGTAGTATTAATAACTACATGTACTTACTATATGGTTAGGGTTTGGCTAAGGGTTACTTGCTTATAATTATGCATAATTTATTGTTATTATAATAGTAAGTACATGTAACAAGGACACCTTAAAATAAGGTGTTACCGCTATATATTGTAGAGTTTGCACAGTAAGCAGATGTTCATTATGAATTTTCATTAATGACTGTTTTACACACTTTAAATAAAATTGATATGGGATGACAGCTGTAAGGCACTTGCCAAATTAAACATAATTAACGTGAAACAATATAGTTTACACAATAGTTTAAAACGTTTATCGTTGCATACTGTGTACTGGTTCACAAGCATTTGTTTGTTCTTAATCGTTTTTAAATGTATACATTAAATAACAAATACACAAGGCAGCCACTAGGCAGCGCTGCTAAAACCCGTTTAAAACAAGCAAAGACTCATCGAGCAAGAGAGACTTCCGGGAGGCACATCTTGTTCAGACGTTAGCTTGAAACAACTAGCGTGATCTCTGTGAACCCCATATTTTCATTTGTACATGATTATAGCTGTTCTGGTACAGAAAGAGCCATTATCGAGTGCGACATATTTAGTTCCTGTTTTACCACAATAAATGTCAATAGGAATGGCTGTATGGAAACTAAGCATGTAAGGAGCTCTTGGTGTGCAACCCATCTCCACCTGCAGCCTTCATAAATCTGCAGACAGAAGCAGAGGTAATTTTTAGATTCTCTTATCTGGCGGAGTTTTGAATCACTCAGTTCTACTGCTTATCTTATCCCTTTTTGCAAAGCCAACCTGTCATTGTGAAATATGACGCGATGAGATCCTATACTAGCATTGGTATTTGCTGTATTGTGGGATGTCATTGTCAAAGTGTTGACTTTCAGTATGGGTTTAAGCATGACTGATGCCTAGTCCGACTCTTTCACGAATCGGTTCTTTCGAGCAGTGCGTTTCAAACAATTACGTCATTACGTAATGACGTAATATCTGGCTGTGGCCAAATACACACCGGGAAATGTACATTTTCAGGAAAAATATCCATGTTTTATAGCATTTAAAAATGAAGTGAAGCATTAAATTGAGTCCATATTGCCCTCAAGGAAACAAAAAGTTATTCGAGTTTTGCAAGCTTGTGCACTCTTAAATGTATTCCTGTAATATTGTTTATATCTCCCCCTAGGATTTGAATTTTTTTGTATTTGTTGTTGTTGTAATTGTATTGAATGTGTTGACATTCTGTTAAATTAAAAAAATAAAAATACACACTGGTAAAATAAATGTAAAATATTTCAGGGTAATCATTACAAAAAAATTGTTTTGTATTTATTTTTCTTACATTTCTGCAAATACTGATCTGCAAGGACATAATATGTGGAGAAGTTTAAATGCACCTCTATAAGCTAATTTTGTACACAATACTTGTATAAATTATTTGTGAACGAATCATTCAGATCTCTTTCGTGAACAGACACTCTTCAGTCGATTCACTGGAAAGATCCGACTCTCAAAATCGATACTCCCTGCACCCGGCGTTTGAAACACATGAACCCTGCCCGACGTAGTGAGCATGCGCAGACCGTACGACGCGCATGCGTAAACCGAGCTGTAAACAATGCGACCCTTCCAGAGCGTCCGCGCGATTCACACTCATATAAAGGTTTAATAAATCACACATGCACATCTGCGCGTTTCCATCGCGCTCGGCGTCACTGTTCAGCTGATAGATGGTAAGTGGTGCAAAAATGACGGGTGACATTTTCATCCCCCATGTTTTGATCTGTCATCTCCATTAATCAGGATCATCATGTAATATACAGACAGAAAAACTACAATGGATGGTAGTTTGGGCGTGACATCTCGGTTCCAGTAAACTTTTTATATGTTGCAGATGCATGCTTGCCTCACAGGGGAGGAGATTTAGAGGAGTTTAGCTCAGACGCGACCGGTGCCACGATTTGTGCAGCCCCACGTTTTCGATCCTTAACAATGCAAAGAAGCTTGATGCTGTCAGTTTAACTGCCGCGATGACGAGCCGTGACGTCATACCGTGTTTTACGTATAAACGTAAAGGAAGTAAATTATATGTATGTATTGTCATACTGAGAGAACTTTGTTTTCGTGTTGATTGGAAAAAACTATGGACAGTATCTGCTTAAATACACTATAACTAATAAAGTAAGGGATGTCCTTTTAAATTACTACCAAAGTTACATTACATATAGATACAGATTGCTGTTTTTGTGATTCCTTTCGTGAAACTGCACCTCGTGTTTTTGGGATTGTCCTTATACAAAATTATTTTGTTTTGTTTATTAACCAAAATTTGCTCATGGGTTTCTCAGTGCTGTTAGAGAATGTGTTTGGTTCTAAAACCTCAACAAACAAACAAAAAGAATGAGTACTTTATTGTTAATCTTTTATTGCTCTTTGTCAAATTTCACATGCAAAAATTCAATCATCAAAAGCTAATTTAAATAAAATATATCAAGCAATATATCCAATTTTTTTCCTCTTTAAACAACTCCAAAGCTCTTAAGACATTGAACCTGTGCTGCCCTCTTAATTTATTTGGTTAAATGATCCAATTTTGTCAATGTCAGATTGTATCATTTTATATGTGTGCGTATAATGTTTAATATTTATTTTATAATTGGTGCTTTTCATTCCTAGTTATATGTGCTATATTAAGTCTGTACTGTTTCTCAAAAGCACCTGTAGTGTGGCAGAACATGTAAAGTGCCCTACCTGTGTTATGCTACCTTTGTTATACTACCTCAGCATGAGACCTATGGGGGTTTTGCCAGGTCATACTCCCTTTTCTACTTTGATATCGGTTTCTTTTTTTGTAACCCCAAATGTGTTTCTAATCAGGTAGCTGTAGCAGCAGAAGCATGGATGCGGTCCTGAGCAGGTTGAAAGGTCTCACTGCTGACGAGCTGAGGGAGGAAATATTAAAAGCCAACTTGAAATGTGGCCCCATCACTGCCACGACAAGAGCCATATTTGAGCGTAAGCTCGCCAGGGCTCTGGTGGAGAGTGCTGGACTTACTGAGCCCGACAGCAGCGGTGGTAATAGTGCCTCGCTGGACAGCTCTGGGAGTGTAGTGCCACCCAGTGCCACATCTGCAACCCAAGATTCGGTCACCGGCGAAGATGGGGATTTTGGGTATGGCATGGGCCTTAACCCTCCTGAGGAAGAGGCTCTGAGTGGAACGGTGTGCCTGTGTAATGTGGAGAATTCACAGACTCCCTCGAAAACTGCACAGGTTTCGCCCACATTTTTCTACGGAGTGTGTCCATTGTGGGAGGATGTACTGGCTAGGAATGGTAAGAGTTTTTACCTTCACTTCAGACACCTTCTTTATGACACCACATGGTATGACCACCAAAAGGCATTGTACCAGACTTGTTAGTGTGAATTATTGTGTAAAGTGATGTAAAATTGTAAATGTTTTTGAAAAGTCTCTTACGTCCACCAAGGCTGCATTAATTTGATCAAAAATACAGTAAAACAGTAATATTGTAAAATATTGTTACGATTTGAAATAACTGTTTTCTGTTTTCATATATTTTAAAATGTCATTTATCTCTGTGATGTCAAAGCTGAATTTTCAGCGGCCATTACTCAAGTCTTCAGTGTCCTTCAGAAATCATTCTAACAACATGCTGATTTAGTGCTCAAGAAAAATTTCTTATTATCGTCAATGTTGAAAACAGTTGCTTAATATTTTTTGGAAAACTTGAATAGATTTTTATTGTTTTTAATACAAAGTTCAAAGGAGCAACATTTATTGAAAATAAAATGTTATGTAACAGTGTTTAAGTCTTTACTGTCACTTTTGATTAATTAAATGCATCCATGTTTATTTTATCTATACAAAATTTTTGAACGGTAGTGTTTGTGATGTAAAAATGATAACATTTTTATTCCTTCGGTAACTGCATATTAGCACTCTTACTACAGAGTTGTTAGTATAATAGCCTTTTACATGCTTATACTGTGCAAATGACTCAAACCTGTTATGTTGGAGTGAGATTGTTATTTTCCTCTTCCTCTATAGAGAGAGCCCATGTGTACACGGATAAGAAAGAGGCTTTGCAGGCTGTTAAAATGATGAAGGGGGCTCGGTTTAAAGCTTTCTCCAATCGCGAGGATGCTGAGAAGTTTGCCAAAGGCATATGTGACTACTACCCTTCACCTAGTAAAAGCACTCCCTGTGTTTCTCCTGTCAAACCAGGCCTGGTGTTTTGCAAAGGTGAGGAGTTATCTCAGATGTAAAGTCCATTTAAAAAACAATTTTGATTTATGTTTATAATTTAGTTTATACAGTGTATTATTTAATATAGTAGGTTATGAATAAATATGTTATAGATTGTTACATATGAAAATTTATGAAAATGAAAATGTATGTTAAGCTAAGATAATCATATATTAAGAACTGACCTATTGTAAATGTAAACTTTTTTCGGTGAAATTCCCAAACCCAGACCCCCCGTCTATGATGGAGGCAGACACAATCAACAGGGAGAAGGCAAACAGTTTTAAGAGCCCTCGGACGCAAGATTTGACGGCCAAGCTAAGGAAAGCTGTGGAGAAGGGAGACGAGATGGCCTTTACTGAGCTGGTGTGGAGCAACCCTCGTTACCTCATCGGGTCAGGGGACAACCCTACTGTAGTCCAGGTGAAAGCGTTTGCACCATAATCTGTTTGTATGAAGTTGTTTTATCTGTTTTTCCACTTGATATGGTGAGCTATTGGCTTTGCAAAGTTCAAAGTCTCTTTCCAAACTAGCCTGGTATCTTATTTATTTACAAACCCAAATATTTCCACATGCACCATTTTCCCGTGTGTATGAATTCAGCTGTATACTTTCAAGCATGTTCTTCTATTTATTCACAACGTGTTATTTAAACTTCTCTAAATGCTGTTCTTCTGAATGTTTCTCTACTATAAATCTGACTGCAGGAGGGCTGCAGGTATAATGTGATGCATGTGGCTGCTAAGGAGAACCAGTCAGGCATTGTTCAGATCCTGCTGGACACTCTTGAGAACCCAGATTTCATGCGGCTTATGTACCCAGATGACCAAGAGAGCATGCTGCAGAAACGCATCCGATATATCGTAGACTTGTACCTTAATACGCCAGATAAAGCTGTAAGTGGTGCTTTTTAATCTGTCTTTGTTATTTAACTGTTCAAATATTGGCAACACAAGTTGTTGAAATAGTAGCTTTCGCATTCGTGTGGTGTTTTTTGCTGGCTACTTTTAAAGGCAGCGTCAACTCCATTAATGGTCAATCATCAGTCAGTAACTTAGACTTAGTTCACACTGCAGGTCTTAATGCTCAGATCGGATTTTTTGCTGAAATCCGATTTTTTTTTTTTTGCGCTGTTGTTCACATTGTCATTTAAATCCGACTGCCATCAGTCTCATGTGTGAACCGTATACGGCCCTGAAGTGACCCGCATGCACAGAAGAAGACGTGACGTCAGACACAGCGCACTGTGTTTGTGGAAATGAAAATGGATGCTGCTCGTGTTAGCGTGTGTTTAGCAATTTTTAAGTTAATGTGCAATCGGAGCCTATCCTTCCACTGACCACATACCTACATCACCATTGTCTGCCATTGTGATTTTAATCTTCCTGCCTCCTCCAGCGCAGAATTGTGACATCTGTTGCATTTCGATGACATAAAAATCACATGAAATGCGACATGGAAGTTCAGACTGAAGTCGCATTGCAAAACATTGGATATGTATCTGATTTAGGACCACATATGAAAGTGGCCTGGGCCTGATTTGTTGACAAGTGCTATTCAGACTGTCATAAGAAAATCAGATATGGGTCGGATTTGGGCCACTTTAGCCTGCAGTGTGAACTAAGTCATATACTATATACTATAGGTGCATTTTCGCCCTGTCGGAATTACCATAATTATGGGATTCCAACTTGAACTAAAATATATTTGGGTCCTCATAGAACTTGTAATTGCAACTTATACAGAGAGAGCCGCTGCAACGTCATGCAGAAGCATTGAAAATGCTATCGGCTTCAGCGGTCAGATGCAGGGCTTAGCTCATTTGTGACAAAAAAAAAAACAACAACAACTGTAAAATATGCAGTAAGCATCCACAAATAAAAAAAAGTCACTGTGCGTCCTTTAAAAATCTAGAAATTTCAGTTTTATGAAACTTAAGGTCATAAAAGGTATTAAATATCTAAAACGGTATAACAAATGTCTTTAGATCTATTAAAGTGATAATTAAATTTGGGGATGGAAAAATGTGAATTGCGATGCAGCCTGATGTGATTATTAACAACAAAAGGCAATGATTTCATTAAACAAATGAGTGCTGCACATTTCGAAGTAAAAATGTGGCACTTTTGCACATCCTACAGGCTTTCCAAGATAGATAAATAGACAGACAGAGATAGATATATAGATAGATATTTTAAATGTAGTGTATGGAATGAAATGAAAATGTAGTGTACTTTTTGTATTCTAATAAATTAAATGTGACCTGTGCAGTGAGCAAATTTTCAAAAATGGGTTATTTTAATTTTCACATTCTCTATTAAAAGACCTTCAAAATGATATATGATTTGTTGGAATCGGACAAAAAATGACTGAGCTACAGCCGTTTGAAGTTGATGACGTCAGCAAAGTAAATTTTGAGAAAAACAACGTTAAAGTTTTCAGAAGATTCCAAAGCAAAATCACCTAGCAACATTGCATCTTTTCCTCCAGTTCTTTTCTTAATGATCATTAATATATTAATAATCACAATAAAGCTATTTTTTAATTTTATCTATGTTGTTATAAATAAGAACAGATGCAAAAAAAAGAATAAATATAAGAAAGAAACAAATAGTGCATTACTTTTTTCATTTTACACCTAAACAAAAGCATTCAAGTAAGAAAAACAAATAATCAAATGTAAAAATCACTTTAGTGTGTTCATTACAAATAAATTGATTATTAAATCTACAAAAGCAGTTCGATCAAGAGCATTATTGTTAGATTAACTTTAATGAGACAGACGGGCTATATATTAAGACCTACTGAACTGAACTGAACTGCACTGATATAATGTTACACATCAGATGTTTTTCCCCAACAGTTCCCCAAACGTTCACTTAAGACAACTGATTATGTTTGCGTGAATAACCTACTTAAATACTGTAATTCTGTGTATACAGTATGTGTATATTTATCGGGATCACGCGTTGGCGGAAGCGCTCTTATGTGCGCGATTCATATGTCAGCTGCAGCGCGAGAAGTGAGCAGAGCGAAAGGTACTCCTCTCAGAAAACGTACCAATAAATATCATTATAGATGTTTAATTACTATTTAAGCATTGGGATTGCTAGATGAGGGCTTAATAAACTAATTTTCGTGAGAACCTTGAAATTCACTCAAAATCGACATTTTTCTATTTTTTGGTCTGTGCTCAAAATTAGACCGTGCGCATCTCACTCATTTTGCCAGCACGGGTCACAACTCATTTTCCTGTAAACGTATTATCACTTTATTTATAATTTTCATTGCACCCCTAAAGTTTTTTTTTTTTAATTAGATTGATCTCCTCTACTGGATGAAATCTTGTTCTTCTTTTGAGGGAAATTCTGCCTTATTCCTCTGTAACGTAAAAACGTAATATTTAATTTAAAGGAAATAGTTTAATTTAGCTCAAAGGGAATCATTTATGATTTTATAGGGAATTTGAACAGAATCGCTGTTTTGACGGCTGATCACTGAGGCGGCAGCGATTCACAGGAGCCGTATAACAATCAACTCTGCACTGGATATTAAAATCCAGAATATAGTGAAAACACTATTTAATAGCACAGTAACAAGATCGATAGATTAAGACATTAACTTACGAACACAAAACACAAGATACTTTATTTTATAAATCTAAGACATGTAAACTAATCTAACACATGAACACACGCATTCACACATTCACACGTTGCAGAAAGAGAGAAAGCAAGGAAAGGATGAGTTTAACAGAATGAAAATGTGAAATCCCAAGTTTACAGCAATATGTGCAATTGCCTAGACCTAAACAATCAATCACTTAATCACTTAACCCTCGCATTGAGTTTCTCAATGAGGTTAAATTACATAAACGGCACCGACTCAGCAAAAGTCTGGAGGTTACTTGCTTGCTTTGCCTCTGGGATTCCCTTTTGTCGTCGTCGTTGCAGAAAGGGGGTTTCCCCAGGTTGCTGATTGGCTGGAAGTTCAATAGTCTTTGAAGTGACGTCTTGGGAAGCCAACGTTTGGGCGTTGGCTGAGGATGCGGAGTTGTGTGGCTGGTAGAAGTTTTGAGGCGGTCACAGACTCGAGTTGAACTCGGAGACGAGGCGTGGCGCAAAACTTAAACTGAGAACACGAAACTCGCAACGGAACAGAAAAGAAATTAAAGTAAAAGAATAAAAGATGTAACGAGACTAGGTGGGTTTTCTTCTCATTGTGGTAGCAGCTGGCACGTGGGCCAGAGCACGCTCAAAGAGCAGCGTCAAAACGCGGTGGCAAAAGAGAGCAGCAGAGGAGAAGGGACTAAGAGAGAGTTTGATGGTGTCCTGAGTTTTTAAACTCGGCTTTCAGACCGTCCCATCTGGACGTCTTGACCAATTAGATATTATCTTTGCTTGAGGTGTTGCTCCGTTTTTCCACCCAATCAATAAATCAACATGTTATCTGATCAGTCACATGGTCCGAATTTTCCCGCTCTTGTAAAGTATAATTTTGGACATGATTTCTATAACAAGACTATGATACATTTGACAAAGAATTGATTGGAAGAAACATTTAAAGCATGAATTTTCAAACTCATACATACCAAACACAAATGAATCCTTCAGCTATTCAATAATGATTAAAAAGACATACATAATATGTGATTAAAACATGATAGTTAATTGTGTGGGTTACATACATATACGTAGTTATGCATAAAAATGTCCTTTTAAGATGATTTTTGGTGCATAAGAAATTTGAAAAAGAAAGTCTCTGTGTAGTTCTGCATAGAACAAAAAGGTGTTCTTTGGGCAAAGGAATTTCAGTCTGGTCTTTGTCTTGTATGGGTGTGGGGGGAAAGTCAATCTAAAGACGCTTGTGATTTCCAGCGTGGAACCCATGTGATGGCCATCTCTTTGACCATCCGTCTTGATTACTTGCCCCAAATTTGACAGTCTTCCTGCATTGGAATTATCAATAAGTGTTCCTTTTGTTTTAATGTTGTGAGCTGTTCTGTGAAAGAGGCTTGTTGGTTAGGCTTTCTTCGTATGGCTGGAGCTATGGATCTGATTTATGACGTCCTGTTACAGCCTCTCTGTGGAATTCCAGCTCCTCATGTTTCGATGTTCTGATCGAATCTTAACTTTGTCTAATTCAGTCTCTGATATTCTACACCTCTCAGCGCATCTTCTTCCAGAAATGAACAGTAGCCGCGATGAACAATCTCCTCATGCTTTGTTTGCATTGGGCGTTTACATGTGCGCGTGTCTCACGTGGATATTTACATATGAAGGGCCCAAGACACGTGGGGGCGGGATTGCATTTGTGGGTGTTCGTGCAATTAAATGAGTGGAGACGACATGTGAGCTGGATGCTGAAGCTGTGAACTGGCTAACTTTATTTACCAAACAACCCACTAGACAAAAACTCTGATCTCTTAAAGGGGAAAACACACACTGCCGCCAACTAACATTCTTAAAGGGGAAAACCTTACAAACACTGTATGTGAATTCTATCACATCTTTAAACATAAGTCGCCACACATTAGAGATAATGAGTTAGACTGGAAAGACTGAACATTGTGTTGGTTTCATACAGATTACTTTATCACAGAATATTTGTTTTCGATAAGACCTACTTCATCAAGCTTTCTATAGATATAACTCCCATGTCTGTGTGTTGAGTATTCGCTGAGTTACAGTTCATTTTAGTGATGCGTTTCTAAAAGCAGTTCACGAAGAAGACAGAGAGTGTACCCTGTTTGTTTTCTTTTTTCTCCAAAAGCACAAAGTTTTGTTGTTATTGTGAGTGTACACAAATAAAAGTAGACACTTAACAGTTTCGATTGATGTATAACACTAATATGTGTGACCAAAATCAACAGAGTAGTGTCTTTTGCACTGATCTTAAAAAAACTGAGCTGGTATCACCGACGATACCGCTGACCCCAGGGAGTTAAAGTGGAGGATGGGACCGATGACTCGGTCTTCCTTCTCCCCCGCTCAAAACTCCTGTGTGGTCATAGCAGGCAATGACTCCATCCCTACATCCACATACACCTCACTGGGCTCCAGTGGCTGACCACTTTCAGGCTCCTCCATAACAGCTGTGTCCTCGCCTGAGACCTCCTCAGACTCCTGGGTGGTTTGTGCCTCCTCATGTCTCGGTCCACCAGTCCTCAACTGCTGCGGGCAGGACTGCAGTGTCTCCGCCACCTCCTGACTGGACATATGCGAGAGGGCGTCAGCGTTGGAGCTATCCTGTCCCCTCCGATACTGGATGTCAAATATGGTCAAATATGGACAGATGAGAAACCCATTGCTGACCTGTGTTGTCGAGTTTGGCTGAGGTCATTACATATTTCAGAGGGTTACTGTTTGTCAGAACAGAGAACTTGTGTCCGTAGAGATGTTCATGGAAATTATCAGTCACGGCACCACTTGAGAGTGAGGAACTCAAGCTTGTGTGCTGGATACTTCGTCTCAGGTGGGCTCAGGCCTCTGCTTGCATATGCAATAACCCTTTCCACCCCATCACCCCATTCCTGAGGCATCGGTCTGTAGCAGAAAGGGCTGACTGTAGTCCGAATAGCCTAGCACTGGTGCACTTATCAGCTTTTCTTTTAGAGACTGAAAGGCCTCCTCATATTCAGCAGTCCACAGAAATGGGTGGTTAGGGCCTGGGCTTTTCTGGGGCCCTCTTTTCTTCTTTCTGGTGTCACCAGAGGTAAGGCGGTATAACGGAGCAGCCAAGTTAGAATAGCCTTTAACGTACCTCCTATAGTAACCCGCGAAACCTAAAAACTGCAGCACTTCCATGCGATTAGTAGGCCTCTCCCAATCCTTGGTGCTGCAGGAGTTGAGCTTCCTGTAGTTGATACATAATTGGAGTGACCCATCCTTCTTGGTCACAACCACCATAGGGGATGCGTACGGACTTTTACTGGGGCAAATGACTCCTGCTGTCTCCATCAATAACCGCATCACATCTTGCCACTTGGAGGGGGGGGGTATTTTGCGGTATGGCATTCAGAAGGGCCTCGGGTCAACCAGGGGAATCTCATGTTGTACTGTTGTGGTGTGACTATAGTCCATGGGATGTTGAGAGAACACATCCGCATTCTTGTCCAGCAGATCCTTAAGTAGAGCACGTTGGTCCTCATTTTCCACCACTGCTTCACTTACGTCAACCCCGCAGCTAGACACTACTTGGTCCAGACTGAGACATGCCCCTCTGTTCCTAGCTTCACCATGCTTTTTTATCAGGGAACACTACCACCTTGTCCACCAGGACTGCACTGGCTAGACTTGTGTGTCGTTTGATCGTAATGACTTGCTGGGAAAGATTCATCACTCTAACTGTAGCACAACCGCTTTTCCCATTCGCAAACACTTTGTCCACTAAGATTTCCTGAGGGAGCTGCAAGGAGGGATGGCCTTCTATAAGGGCTGTATAGGTCTTCCTTTGAGGGCCAGTTTTAATCCTACATCTTAAATCCATCTCTTTCCCACCAGGGATGTGTATTGTATGACCAGTGTGAACAGAAGGACCCACAACGTCATGCATTTCACTTTGCTTGGCGATCTCCACCTTCAGTAAATCTGTGTACCACTCCGGATGCTTCTCCTTGACCTGGTGCAGAAACTGCCGGCCATAAGCTGCTTAAAGGTGGGTTCTGGAGGCTCAAATGACATTGGTTCCCACCAACAGGGGGACTGAAGAGCGATAGTCGGAATCAGGAACAACGAAGGTAGGTACAGCACTGAACTCTTTCCTCAGCACTTTCAAGTTGATGTGCAGGACACCATGGTAGGGCACGGTCTGACCTGATGCACCCTCTATTGGTATTTTAGAAGACTGTAGCTTCTGCTTCTGTAGAGCTGGGTGGCTCTGCCAGTAGTTGTGCATAATACTGGTGATCTGCGAGCCGGAGTCAATCAGAGCCTTGCATGCCTTGCCATTGACTTCCACTTCCCCTTCGTTCCTGGGACCCACTAGGGGTGTTTCCCCTCCTTCAGTGTGAATTCTCTTCACGGGTGAGTAGGGCCCTTGCTGTGTACCCATGGATGCCCCAGCTGCCATGGGCACTAAGCGTTTAAATTTTGAGCAGAGTGCATGTGCCCATCAGTAGGGGTCTTAGGCTGCTAGGCTTCAGCTAGGCTCGAATCCGGAAGCACTGCTCGGCACACTCTGGCTGTGTAGCCTGGCTCTCCACACCGGTAACAGACAAAGCTTGGACTCTGGCTTGCTTTTCCCTTTGCTGGCTGGACGGAGAGGCCATTCTCAATTCTAGTTGGGACAGCTTAGCTATTTGTTCTTCCTGAATGAGAGTTAACTTCTTAACCATTTCTGTCAACTCTGATATTTCAGATGTGTGCTTTGGCCTATCCATGTTGGTGTTTTCACCCCCTCCTGATGTTCAAAACATTACAGGGGAAAATGCAGCACCCAAACATTGAGCTAAACAGAAAGGGCTCCAAGCCAACACGGAGTTAACCCCTTAGCTGTCACCCCCCCCCCCCCCCCCCCAAAAAAAAAAAAAAAAATTAAAAATATATTTTTTAAATGTATAAAAAAATATGTTGCTTGTAGGATATGATTTTAGAAACACAATGAAGCTAAAGCCACAAGTCTACTAATGCTTAATTTTAAATTTCAGAACATAATCTCTAAAACTGTGAATTTTATGAAACATTTTCTATGACCATGGCATGTGTGTTTTTAGAGAAGGCTGATAAAAGGCTAATAAAATTGATTTATGACCCCTGTAAGCTCTCCTGTAAACTGTCTCCACATGTCTGGCTCGGCAAACTGCCACATTCATGATTCTATTGTTATTACACAACGTGCCTTTCACACCTCCACCAGGTATGAGACACTATCCTCATTATTCCTTTATCATTACTCTTTTGTTTTATTAAGCCATTATTAGCCTTTATTCTGGCATTTCAAGGTTTACCAAGCCACATCGCTTCAATCCCAGTATACATTTACCCAACTATTAACAGAAGTCTTTCTTAAAAAATACAAAACATTTTCTTGCGACCTTACATGAATTACTATGACAAAATGCATTATGAAGAAGAACTGCACCTGTTCTGCAGCTGCATTAGAGCTAACGTTAGCATCAAGCTACATAAGACAATTTATGAGATTATTAGTACACTTTTACTCAAAACTCACTTTAAACCACCATCGAGTGTTTGTAATAACTTCCTTTTGCGATCACATGTGGAATTTGGTTGTTTACTATTGCTAAAATATGCTATTTATAACCTTTTATATTGCTGCACTAATGAGCATTTCATATGTATACATTCTGTATGATCATCAAAATACCCCAAATCTCAAGAAAATTACATACAAACCATATCATATTGTAATCGTGTGTTTATTATCTTTGTTCTTTAAAACAAAGTGTAAAAGTGTTTATCTGCGTTTTGTTATAATCAGATATGTACAAGGAAGAGCACAAGAAACGCATCACAGGATGAAGGGGCGTGATGTGATGCATAATAAGACTGACGTTTTTCACAACAAATCAGCTTTCTGTGACTCATAATATGACCAAGGAAGAGTAAGCACACAGATACAGCGCTGTGAAGTGCTAATGCTAATGAAATCGTCTAAATCAGTGGAAAATTAATAGAAATTGTGATTCTGTCTGAAGAAATATGAAGTAAACATGAGTAAATATATCTATATTTCTCCGTGTATATTTGGACTATGAGCCCTTATTGACGCTGTTCAGTGAATCTATGTGAACACAAATAAACCGCTGCTGACATGACTGAATATGAATTTCTATTCCAAAAATGACACATACAGATTTATTATTTTGCACTCCTGACATAAATGACTAAATTACTGTCACTGCAACAATGTTTTATCAAAACAGTGGTCAAATATCGAAGCTAGAGTCTTTAATCTTTCTACTAATCCAGTTTGTCCAGATCAAGTAAGAGTGTGATGTTTTAACGTGCTGTGAAAGTACGTGCTCCCTTGAGCGGTGAGCACCTCCTTGCTGCCGAGCACGACGCTGCCACGTTATCTGCTTCCCCGCAGTAGAGACATAGTTAGTTGTCCAGGTGATAACGCCACTCTCTTACAGTCAACCGTGCTCTCCCGACCTGCATCGGCTTCTCCTCAGAAAAAACAAGATGTTGGGGAGGCGTGTCACTCGCTGCTCCTGACGCGGCTCTAGTGACGAGCTCAGGGGGAAACACGCTCTTCCGATGACGAGAACGGAGGGAAATGCGGTTATCCACTTGGATGGTGAGGTCAATGAGCCCATCCAGGCTAGAGGGTAATTCAAGGGAATAGATTTCATCCTTGATATGCTCGGCCAGACCGTGGAGAAAGTGATCCCAAAGAGCCTTGTTGTTCCAGCCACAGGACGCCGCGAGCATGCAAAACTCGATCGAGTAACTGGAAACTGAACCCTCTCTCTGCCGTAGCAGTGCCAAGGCTCGTGCTGCCTCAGTTCCCTGAGCCGAGCTATCAAACACCTTGCGTAGTTCCTCCGAGAAACTCTCAGAGGAGGAACAGCAGTTCTGCTCGTTATCCCACATGGCTGTTACCCACTCTCTCGATTGCCCCACCAAGAGCGTGATGGTGAAAGCTACCTTAGACCACTCCGTGGGAAAACAGGACAGCTGCAGCGAGAAAGTCAGAGAGCATTGGGACAAAAAGGAGCGACGTGTTGGGCTCACCCGAGTAAGGGGCAGGAGGATTGAGCCATGGTTCATCGTGACAGTTACTCGTTCCATCGGGATCGGGAGGAGGGATTGCCATAGGAGCCGCGGGAGGGCTGGTGTGCAGCTGATCAAACCGTTCAACCAGCTGGTTGAGCTGGAGAGAGATCTCAGAGTAAGCGCGACAGAAAGCCACGATCTCCTCCTGATGACGACCCAGAAGAACGCTCTGCTGCATAAGGGCTCGGCGCATCTCATCCTCCTCTGCTGTGTCCATGATGTGGTGAGTAGATTCTGTGACGGGACGAGGAGAACAGATGATTCAAAGGCAGAGTATTAGATGCAAACAGTAGGTTTATTCTCCAAAGGTGAACAAAACAAATAAAACTGTAACAAAAACAGCGAGCAAGTCTCTGGGGTAATCCAGCTACGGTCGGCAGTGAGATGCGGACCCAACGAGCTGATCACTGCCCAAGACCCACCGCTCGCACAGGACCAACCACCTAAGAGTGGAGCGAGGCAGAGAGCGGCAGTCCTTCTCTCTACACATCCTGGGGTACAGACAAACAGACGTGAGTGTAACACCAGAGCACAACACGAGCACAGAACACAAAACAATCTACTCACAACAAGGACTAGTCAGAAGAGAAATACAAAGGAAAGGGTAATGAGCGACAGGTGGAACAGAAGTAGCTCGTGACACACGCAGCTCCACCGCCAGATTAGCACTGATTGCACCTGTCACGAGCTGCCGAAAAAGACACGACAACACAGATAGCAGAGGGAGCCAGGAAGGCACCCTGACCCGTGACAATTATTCTGCATTTAGGTCTTTAGCAGTTTAGAACCCAAAATATCTCAATAGACAGAACTTTAGAGCGATAACAACAAAGATACTTTAAATTGAAATTTCCACTACTATTACCATGACTTACCTATAGTGTTGATAACATGAACTGTAGAAAAGATGGTGCACTACACGCCTATCAACACTACGGTACATCAAGAGGTTCAAACAACACTAGAAATACTGAGAAGGGTCTGGCTGCAGACATGCACTTGCATTTTCAGACTTTCAGACTCTCAGACTTTCACTCTCAGACACCCGCACTTCCACAAGTGACGTCACTTGCTGTCTTTTTTATTTTATTTTATTTTATTTATTAATTATAGTTTAAATTGAATCTCTCAACATTTTAAACAAGTAGCCAGGTGGTGAAGACAAGAAAAAAGAAACTAAATTTCAAAGTTACTTGCAATCACCTCTTGCACTCTTCGCTACCTGCGACGTCACTTGCAATCCACATAAATTGTGCGTGTTGCCAATAGAGACAAGACACTGTGGTGGTTAAACGAATAAAACTAATTTAATATCATAACATACAGGGTCCTGCAAGTCATCTGTAAGAGAAAAAGACAAGACCCGCAAATCTGTGGCAAAAGAAATCAAAACTACAAAAGAAATTATAACTGTTTTAAACACTTTTGACCTGATTCAGACACACTCTGAACATTACTCATCAGTAGAGGTCAAAACATTTCATCCATTGTTATTAAGGATGAAGCACTATCTGATCACTTCTGTATTTTCTTTTATATAATGATCTCTGCTACCTCTGAATCTAGATCTGTCTCTGTCAGAAAGAGATGCATAAACGAGAACACTAGTGCGCTATTTATGGAGGCTATATCTTCAACACCAAGCATTTCTGCAGACTCTGTTGATCTTCTCCTTGATTACTTTGACTCAAAAATTAAGAATGTTATTGAATGTAATTGATATTGCTCCTGAAAAAAGTCATCAATAAGACTGGCAGACAGAAATAACCTTGGAGAAAATCAACAGCAGTTCAGAGTATGAAAAGACAATGCAGAAAAGCTGAGCGGATGTGGCAGAAGACGAAACTTGAAATTCACTATAGCATCTGTAAGAAATTGTATTATTTTAGCTCTTATTTATCCTTTTGGGGAATCAATTCTTGAAGAGTCAATATTGATTTGATTCAATTGATCTTAGTTCAATATTTATAATTTATACCTTATGAACGGTTTGTCCAGCGAATGTTAAAATCAGTATATCTTACCAATTCTGTTTATATTACTCATGGCCAACGATAACACAAAAAAAAAATAGTAATTTATCAATTTTCTTTGAGCAAGGTAACGTAATCTGGGCAAAGTTTGACTTGAATATTACACAACACAAGACAAGGATTCTTTATAAATGAATCAAAGTTTATTTGCTAACTACTGTACAGTAAACTAAGCTACAACACACACACACACACACACACACATACACACATTCAGGAAATGAGTTATTGCGATTTGAAGAAAGTCTTACATCTAGCACTCGTTCGCTAATTTGTTAAAATTCAACCTGAGGAAGACCACACCACAGAGAACTTTACTATCTTTATCTTTTAAGGATTAATTCAACCAGCTCAGCAAGATACGGAGATTGTTTGTTTACTTGCTTTTCAAGTTGAGTCAACAGCTGATCTGTTGTTTTCCTCGGGTGGTTGAGGGAACCCCGGCGGCTGATTGGCTGCTGCGCTGTCGTTGGGTGACATCACTGGGGAAAGCCCTCCTGTGATTGGTTGCTTTCTTTGTGACGTGATGACGCTCTGGAAGTTCTTTAGAGTTCTTGCGGCTTCAGGTTCTAAAAGTTTCTTCAGTAAGAATTTTGACGAAGTGTTTGAGTTCTTAGATGGTCAGCCTGATGTTAAGTCTGTGAGCGCTTCACAGCACGATCAGTAAGGCGAAAACCAAAGTCCGAGAACAAGCAGCGAGCAAAGAGCAGAGCTTTGTGTCCCGTTTTTAGCAGGCTGATTTCAGTCCTTTCCACTCTTTGCTCTTCCAATCAAATTGTCCCTGTAGGGCGGAGCCCCGCCCCGCACGGCTTTTTTCCGTGCCTACATTATCTGCTAGTCAATTTTACCACATGAAGAAAAATATCCTAGCAGATTTCTATAACGTGTTGTAATCATGCATTATAATACCAAAGGTCAACTTTCATCCACACCAAATTATTTCTAATAAAACCAGCTTTCGTTCAACATCAAACATCAAGTATTTGGCATACACAAAGTACATATACTAATTTTATCTACTAAACGGGTTAAGGCATAGATTAAAATATCCTAAATTCTACTAACCACACCAAGCCTATAAAAGACATAAAATACAGCATTAGTATATATTGTCTATTGAGTATATTGCTTTAATAGCAACAGTAATTACTGATTGTCTTTTTGGCAGAAAGTCAATAAAAGTTTGTGAGTTCTTTGTCTGTAAAAGAAGAGAAAAGGGCGTGTTTCTTTTGGAATGCAAGAAAGAAACGGGGGGTGTCCTGAGGTCATGAGAATGTCACGTTGTGTAGATCTGGTGATTTTCTTAGCTCAGACGGAGCTATAAGTCAATCGTTTGTGTTTATCAGATTAGTAGTTTATGCGTAAAAGGGTTGAGGGTATCGCGAGCCATCTGTTTCTAGATTATTTCCAGATAAGCAGTTCTTTGTTCTTTAAATTGTTATTTATGGTAAGCCAGTCAGGAACAACATTGAAGTTCTGTTCTTAAATATGCCCAAATGCAGGAGGTCCTTCTCTTCCCAAGTCTATCATTGTTTTTATGGGTCCTGCGGGAAGATAAGCAGAGCAGGACAGGACGCCAGTCAGACAATTGTGTGCGGTGTTGGTCATTTATTAATTTTACGATCACAGATGGCTGAGAGAAGACTCCTTAACTTCTGCTCAGGAATGTGCTGTTCTGAAGTTATTTTGCGTGTCCGTTCAAAGGGAGATCCTACACATCTATAAAGACAGCCTTCATGCTTGCAATGTGGAACTAGCCACAGCTAGACAGACCTTCTTCTCAAACCTTATAAACAGTAACTTAACACTCGCACTCTTTTTGCTACTGTTGAGAGACTAACAAACCCCCCAAGTCAGATTCCCAGTGAAATGCTTTCCGACAGCAAATGCAATGAGTTTGCTTCCTTCTTTTCTGAGAAGATCAATAATATCAGAAAGGTGACTGGCACATCTTCAAGTTATGCAGAGGTCATACAGATTCGACCGCAATTTCAAAAAGAAGTAACTATGTCTGTTTTTGAAGCAATTGATAGCAAAATTTTGGAACAAATAGTACAGAACCTTAAATTGTCAACCTGCTATCTTGACACACTTCCCACATCTTTTTTTTTTTTTTTTTTTAAAAATTGTGCTTAA
>JAFVLL020042338.1:0-18149 GCA_021397915.2 Tor tambroides | reverse complement strand
AAGAAAACACACAAAGTGCTTATCCACACCCAAACTGAGCATACACTCTAATGCACCACACACACACACACACACACACACACACACACACACATTTACTAAAGACTGCAGCATCACAGAGTCAATAACCAAGCAAGACCTGCCCACACAGCTAATATACACACATTTACACTTACAGAAGTGTTTACAGGTGTTACTATGGCACAGTAAACGGACCATACATCCATGTCCACCACATGACAAAGCATAGAGCATGTCGTGGATATGGTGGGAAAGACACAGAGTGTGTAGTGTTATATTCCACATACCCTTGCAATGCACACTGAACAACACATGCAAATCTGACAACACAGGCAGCCACTATAGCTCTGTACACAGAACACACTGGCATGACCGAGTGTCAGAGATCTTCAGCACAATGCCCATCGGTGGCCTGCTTTTCTATAGTGCCAATGAACTCAGAGGAGTATTGTTGGAGCACTGGGAGCAAGGGGAGCAAGGCAGAGCCTCCCTAGAACAGGTTGTATTAGAGTGTCCTGTAAACAGATCATTACACGGCAGCAGTGTTTTCGTTAACCAGTCCCTTGAGGTAAAATGGTTTGTTATCTGAGTGTAGAGGGAATTCATCTCAAATTGTAGTTGGGTGAATTATGATAAATCAGGCCAAATTTATTTACTTTTTCCAGCTCGATAAGAAAAATTCTATGAAATGCTGAGATATATACATTTCCATAAACACATATTGTTATTACTTTCATAAGCTAATTTTCCAGAATTGTGGAATCCATTCATAAAAATGGAATTTACAGTATAACACAAAGTTGCAGAATTTAGCAAATTTTGGATGGATTAATCAAAAGTAGGGCTGTACAGTTAATTAAATTGCAGTATGGATTTTAAAAAGAAGTCTGCATGTTCTGGAATCTGGAAAAATTAAAACGGAAAACAGAATTTGGTGGAGGCGAAAAAACTGAAATTGGGAAAAAAACAAAATGGCTTTCGTGGAGCCCTAAAAATGTAATTTTTGTGAAGCTTTCAATAAACTGTTGTTCAGTTATAAACGTTTTAATTAAGTATGCTTTTTGATTACTAAAATTAGATTTAAAAACCATGAAAATGGGATCTAGAAATTAAATGAAAAAAGCAGAAACCAGAAAACTTAAAATGGAAAAAATGGAATTGGGGGGCGGGGGGAGGGACACATTTCATAGGGCAGGGCCCTACATATGTTTGTTTTGTATTGTTGCTTGTTCACAAATAAGATTGTCGTTTTAATTACAAAACGTGGTACAGTTTGCCTTATAAATTTGTCCTTGCTATGTATTTGTTTTGTACTTAGTTTTATTTTATTTTAAAATGGGCTTAATTATCTCTTCAGGTTAAGGTATAGGATATAAAGCAGAGAGACAAACATAAAGAGAGAGACAAACATTACAGAGGAAAAGAGAGAGAGAAACATTAATGCATTTGAAAGTAATTAGTGTAATTATTTCTGTACACATTTTTATGAAAATAAGTATTAATTAATTCATTAGATCAGTCAGTATTTTATTTATTTATTTATTCATTTTATGTGTACATGCACATTAATGCTTGCATGTCCCGGGGTCATTGGAGGTCTGTGATGGTCTGGGGAGGAACATCCTTGGAGGGACGCACAAAACTCCACATACTAGGCAACGGTATCCTCACTGCTGATAGGTACCGGGATGAAATCCTCAAAACTAGTGGACCCTGGGTTCCTCCTGGAGCTTGACAATGCCCGGCCTCATTGGCCAGAGCGTATAGGCAGCTTCTGGATGAAGAAGACATTGATGCCGTTGACTGGCCCTCACGTTCCCCAAACCTGAATCCAATGTTATGTATTGGAGCATTCGAAGCAGCCAAGTAGCACCACAGACTGTCCAGGAGCTCACTAATGCCCTGATTCAGGTCTGGCAGGAGATCCCCCAGGACACCATCTACTATCTCATCAGGAGCATGCCTAGATACTGTCGAAAGTGCATATAGGCACATGGGGTCTATACACTCTACAGACTTACATTTTAAGTTGCTTTGATGAAATTCAGCCTGTAATTCAATCTTTTACTTTGATTTTCGGTGTGATTTTGAATCCAGCCATTATTGGGTTAATGTTTTTAGTTTCCATTAATTTTGTTCTCAACAAGTTACGCAACAAGTAAAGATTTTCAACTTGATTATTTCATTCGTCAAGATCCATAGGTGTTCCCATAATTTTTTTGAGCAGTGTAGTTGAACTGTGTGAACTTCTTACTGAATACAGAATACTAAATAATAGTAATAGTGTAAATAAATTTAATAGTGTGGATAAGCACTGCCTCCGCAGAAGAAGATCGACACCTGCTTCAACATCACTGCCTGTGTAGCCCCGCCCACCGATTAGTGCATGTAGTATAAATAATGAGAGAAGAAACGCAAGGTCTACAAAGATACCAAAACAATTAAGATGGCTGTGAAGTAGGGCTGCCCCCTAATAGTCGACTAACCATTAGTCGACCAGAAGAGGCTTGGTTGTCTACAGTTTTATTAGCCGCTGAGTCACAGAAAAAAAAAAATCCACAGGAGAAGTCACGCAGTCCGTGACGAACAGATTGTTAACGGCTGGTCTATGTTAGGCCTAATACAGTACATCAGGCAGGACATCCAAACGCTCTCCTATCATTCATCAACCTCAAATATGGCTTATCATCTGAAATAGGTAAGTATTAGCAACTTTACATGGCCACTTGATCCAATGTTAACCTAGAGAAATGTGCGCTATTGAAGTGTCTGTGCGGAGCGTGGAAGCTGAACTGTAGATGGAGGCGGCGGTGCGCTCACTTACTCCTAAAATGCTCCAGCGTTTTTGGTCATACAGATGAGAGTTATACATCTTTTGAATCGGTAAAGACGCTACGTTTATTTGTGTGCACTCACAATAACAACAAAACATTGCGCTTTTGTAAAATAATGAAAGCAAACGGAATGCGCTTTCTGCCGTCTCAGTCTCTGCGAACTTCAGCACGAAACTCCATGTATATCTTGGCCTTACAGACATTAAAAATATATCTATAGAGAGCGTAATGTCTACTTTCAAATGAACCAATTTAAATGGAAAACAAATATTCTCAGATTATGTAATCCGTATGAAACATACAGGCTTATCCTACTGCAAAGATGACGAGTCAGTGTCGTCGACTTCATCTCTTAATCTAAAACCAAAGAAAGCACTAGTGTATCAATATTAAAATGTTTCTTACTGTTTTTCCCTGGCACATTGATAAACATGACTTATGCCGGTGTGCTGTGGCAAACTTTATGTGTGTCTGCGATTCGTCTGCGATTATGAACGCGATATTGCCTAGCTTGTCAGTGAAATACGGCTATGTGTAGTAATTGCCGGTCCATCTGAAAGCAGGTGATGGTGATTTACTGCCAATCACTGAACCGGCTTTACTGACAAGATGCACGTGATAATCGAATTCGATTAATTGCACAGCCCTAGTCGGGGACAGCCCTACTGTGAAGACAATAAGACTCTGCATCGCCAAAATGTGGAAAAATAGTCTTTGTATTGCCTTCCTTCTGATCCCAACATTATTTTGAATGAAGATCCAGACCGCGTCAGTAAGAACTTGGTCCTTTGTTCACTTCATTTTACCGCAGATTCGTTTACAAACAAGGCACAATTCGACGTGGGATTTTCAGAAAGATTGAAACTAAAAGATGGTGCTGTGCTGGCTATTTTAGATTCAATGGTAATGTCGCAACACAAATGTGAGTAACTGTTTTCATTACGTGGTCACTATTGCGTTGTCTCTTACAAATCGTTTGATATGTATTGGGTTATATGTTTTTGACCTTAATCACAACACCGTCCATCTATGAGGAATGTACGCTGTCAAACATACACAACTGTTAGCCAATCATAGCAGTGGGCGTTTAATTTCGAGTCTACAATCCACCACGCCTATTCAAACAGACCGTTCTGATGAGGGGGTTAAAAACAGGACAGAAAATAGCTTATTACTTCTAAATTATGATGTTTTTTGATGTAAAAATCTTGATAACATTTAAGTGGACCTCAGAGAACAGTACAAAATAAAAAAAAAACAAAGGCAGTTCATGACCCCTTTAAGCCATAGTGGCAGAAGGGGGAGTGTTTGGGAAACCTGTTTGAAAACAGACATTATTTTTGTAATTCAGTTTTGTAATTTCACTAATGTTTAGTGCAGCAATAACATACTTAACCTTTAAGGTAAATATGCTTGTTATATTCCAAAAACTTAAGTTTTCAGATTCTGTGTTCTTTTTGAGTTTAATACAGTGCTTTAATTATTTAAGAAGAGCTAAGAAACAAAAAGTGTGCCTTGGAAGTGTGACAACACACAAGTGGAGTAGCTCTGGCAGGCAGGTGCTTTGCTGACTGTCAGGTGCTGCTTGTGTCATGGAGTGTCTCTTTGCATGTGCCTCAGGTGACATTTACCTCAAAGAGGCCTGACAGCAGCACAGCTGACACAGGGAAAAGCTGGCGTCCACAGGTACATTTAACGCTGTGGGAGAGGGAGGCCGTGCGGTTACCACCACTGGTGTCCTATTACTACAACTCATTAAACGCTACAACAGTTGAAGAGAATGTCAGTACCAATTCAAATTCCTTATGTTTTACCTGAAATAAACTATTTATATGTGAAGATAAAATAAAGTTGAATGCTAGTGTTTGGAGAGGATTAAACAGCGGAAAGGAAGGATTGGCTCTGTTCTAGAGTTAAACTGCAGTTCTCACGTCCCTATTCAGGCAAATTTTCATGCAGTTCCTGGTCAGTGGTTTGCATTCCAAATGTCCCTAAAAGAGATTCAATGTATGTCTAGAGAACAAGGCCATCACCCGTACAGCACAAGTTCTAATTACACTGTTATCTATTGACATTATAGCCAGTCTAATATTGACCTTCGAATAGAGGCAGAAATTTGATTCTAAACGAGAATGCGGAACCTCAAGGACTTTTTAAAAGCACAGGCAACAAAGCAGCAGCATCTAATGTCTGAAAATCACCATGCAGAAGATCATATTGGTACAAAGCCTTAGTAATATCTCTCCTGGAGGGCAACATTGTGCCGTGGTGGAACTGATTAAAGCTCAATGAGCCGTTGGTGTTGCTTCTGCAGCCAACCAAAGGTATCAGTAACACAAGGTCTTTGTAAAACCAAGCACACTCTACTAGACTGAAACCCTTTGCCCATTTAAATTCATAGTTTCTTTCTTTCTCATGTGTTAGTGAGCACTTTGCTTAGGATGGGAATGGGGAAGTAATGTGAATCCTCTGATCGATTCTGATTCTTTAACAGTTCCATTAACATAGCAGCGTAGACAGATGTTTTAATGACGTCTTTGAAGAAGTGGCATAAATATAGTCTAATAATTGGCTTCAACAACTATATATTAAACAAAACTTTTAAAAAAACAGTTAATGAGGCAACATCTTTTTAATTTTAATTTAATTTATAAAATTGTTTGATTCACTAAAAAGAAATCATTTATTGGAGTAAAAAGAACTGACTCATTAGAACAATTCATCTGGGAATCAGACTTCACTGGTGGCATTGTATGTTTCTGATTAACTAAAAAGAACCAATTCAGAGTCCTTTATTCAGGAATCAAACAAAACTAGTCGCTCTGTATGTTTTTGTTTTGTTTCGTTTTCACAAAAAGAACCAACTCATTAGAGTCATTCGTTTGGGAATCAGACTACATTGGTTACACTGTATGTTTCTGATTCACTAAAAAGAACCAACTCATTCGAATTATTTGTTCAGGAATCAGCCTACACTGGTTATATGGTATGTTTCTGATTCATAGTAGAGATCATTCTCCACCCTGACTGTATTTATGATCTCTAATTTTAAGATTTGGCTATGATCTGGAGCTTTTTGTGTCAGACTACAGTCGTGTATGCTAGATACAAAATAACCACATGCAATACACTGAAGCTACTGCAAAAGAGCACTTTAAACGGCTTTATGAAATGAATGAGACCATCAGTATGATGAGTGTCTCATTAGACACTATAAAGCCCAAACAGACTTCCATATATAGCTCCTCTTTAGT
Source organism: Tor tambroides (assembly GCA_021397915.2). Taxonomy (NCBI): domain Eukaryota; kingdom Metazoa; phylum Chordata; class Actinopteri; order Cypriniformes; family Cyprinidae; genus Tor; species Tor tambroides. The sequence continues at coordinate 12,040 of JAFVLL020042338.1, read as the reverse complement.
CCTCCTTTCGTGTTTATATATTTCCACCTCTCTCTTTTCTTTCTTTTGCTGCCTAATTCTGATGATGCTTGCTGTCTGAAATATCCACGTCACTCCCTATGTTTAGCACTCCCACATATAAAGCACACAAAGCCACAAGCACAAGAAAACAAATACATACTTATACAAACACACACACACACACACACACACACACACACTGATGATATGCCCCAATTCCTCTTGTCCTTGCTTCTTTCCTTTATACTCTGTTCACCAATTCCCATCATCATCCGTCTCTTTCTATTTCCCCCTTTGGTTGAGTGTAAGAATGGATGCCTCGGCAGGCGACAGCTGGAATCTGATTCATACAGGAATGGAGGGAGGTAGACAAGGCGAGAGAGAGAACGAGAGAGAGAGAGGGGGATGAGAGGGATTGTCTGTAGGGCACAGTGATAAAGAGGAAATGCAGTCTCCCAGAGACTGCTGAGGATAGGGAGGAGAAGGGGGCCACACTCAGTGATTGGTCTAAACAAGCCCCGCCTAACTTAGTTATGCCTCTGCTGATTGGTCCACAGCAATGCTTGCCAACAGCGCTCTTAGTCAATAACCTTTTCAGTGAAATTCTGCTTTGATGGCTGTGTATATTAATATGCTAAAACCAACTAGATAAGAAAGCTATCAGTGCAGAAATATATATACATATATTTTCAGGAGATATATTTTCAAAGCTGAGTATATAGATCTTGGGGTGGGTGATATAGCTAAAAATGATCTGAATACATACCTTTTAATCATATTTGATGTCTTGTTATTTATATATTTTCTTTGAATTGGTGTGGAATATTTTTTTTAAATCATAAAAGCCATAATTGCAACCAAACAGCCACTGTAGCCAAGCAGATGAGAGCTCTCTGACCCTCCATAAACAGCAGATATTACCACGATCAACGCAGAAATGTAGCAAGGTCATCAGTAAATTACTCCATGTGACATCAGGGGTTCAACTGTAATTTTATGAAGCTACGAGAATACTTTTTGTGCACAAAGAAAACAGTAATAACAATTTATTCAATAATTCTTCTCCCCGAGTTACAGTCTTCCGCTATTTTGGAGAGTATCCACTGAACTTAATCAACGTAATCAGCGTTGTTTACGTTCAGCATGCACACGCTGTCTACTGAACGTAAACAACGCTGATTATGTTGATTAAGTTCAGTGGATACTCTCCAAAATGGCAGAAGACGTTAACTCGGGGAGAAGAATTGCTGAATAAATTATGTTATTATTGTTTTCTTTGCACACAAAAAGTATAATGACATGAGGGTGAACAATTAATGACAGAATTTTCATTTTTGGGTGAACTAACCCTTTAAAGTCCATGTAAAGTGATATTAAAATATGTGTTCTGAGTTTGTCACACAACAGAAAAATGTGTTATTAACCACCCAGCCAAATTTGAATGATAAAAAAACCCACCAAGTAACTAAAATAAGTTATCAAAATTTTTGAAAAATAAGCAGGTCTCTCTGCTCTCAAACGCTGGGGGCGTGTCCGCTGTCGGCGCTGAAACCACGCCCACTCGCGGGAAAGCGGCCGTCTCAACTGTCAAATACCGCAACAACCTGAATGGATGCAACTGATGCTACCTCTAGTAGCTTAATTGGATTTATACAGCCATACATGTTTGAGCGTGCAAGTTCGTTATTTAATTGTAGACGCGCGTCAGCGCTGCAGTGAGTTGAAAGCTTCTCGTCGTCAAGGCAAGCGCGGCTCACGGTTGCTTAGCAACGGCAAACACGAGAACGCAAGCTCCGTTGCGCTTTGAAAGAAGAGAGAGCGGTACAGCTCGCGTTTCAAGATGCGAATTGTGAATGCTCCATGTTTTTAAATTGTATGTACTCTGCCACATATTGATGTCTCTGGGCTAAGACCCCGGGTATCCATTCACCCTAGAAACGTCCCTGCCTAGAATCTGTATATCTAACATCACAGACATTCAAAAAGATAAACTAAGAACTTGACCTCTCAACATAGTTATTATAGTGTTAGGGGCGGGGCCACGCTCGGTGGCTCCATTGCGTCATCGAGCCACCGTTTTAGCCCCGCCCAAAAAATCCTGAACACAGAATTGGTGAAAAACTGTTTAACGGTTTAACTCCACAGTTCAGTACTACATAGTTCAGAGTCTTTGTAATGTGTTTCAGCAATACATTTCTAACATTTGTAATGTGTTTAGAAACAATTCTCAGAATTCTCTTTACATTGACTTTAATGTCTTTACTACCTTTCTGGGCCTTGAACGTGGTAGTTGCATTGCTGTCCATGAAGGGTCAGAAAGCTCTCGGATTTCATTGGAAATATTTTAATTCGTGTTCCGAAGATAAACTTTGAAGGTCTTAAGTGTTTGGAACGACGTGAGGGTAATTAATTGGGTGAACTATCCCTTTACTAGCCAAATAAAAAAGTGCAGGAATGCTTGATTGTAATATTCACAATGTCTCTGTGTTTTACATCACCAGCAAAATCATTGCAAATATCTAATACATTGCCTACCCCTTTTCTCTATAGATACAGGCCTGAAAATAGGAACCCCTGAGAAATGCAAAATGAAGGATTTAAACTGCTATGTCAGCATATGGGACTGTAAAAAATCTCTCTCTCAGCAATGTAATGTAGTGTACCTGGGCTGAAGCAGCAGGTAAAATCGGGGGGTTGGAGGCGGGGGGAACAAGGGACCTGATTCAGCTACAGTACCAGCTGTTCCTGCCTTCAGGGGACAGTTTCATTTCACCCTTCGTGCTCCCTAATGAGTGTGCACTATATATTGCACTGAGGGGAGAATTCGGGCCTTCAGATTAGAAGATATGGAAGAGTGGGCGACACAATGATTGATTGAGACACAGACCTTTTCAGTGAACCATAGGGAGACAAAGAGGACAGCACTGTGTGGGTGAGAGAATGTGTTTCAGAGACAGCTTGTCTCATTCTTGGATTGTGCGCCTGACAAATCAGGCAAAGTTTAGGACTGTGCCATGATTTACCAGATATTATAAAATGCTATAGTAGAAGCTATTAGCACAATAACACAACTTCTTTATTGCTTAATTATAAATCATGGCTCTTCAAATATTTTTATCACCCTCTTGACTTTAAACTGCTGTGTGAAGACTGCATGGTGTGCTGTTCTTATGGATTGTCGAAGAGACAAATGGTCTAGTCTCCAATCGGATCATGAAGGGTCAAGGGTCAAATTGCTTGTTGTAATGACAAACAGTTAAACAAGGGTTGCAGCATGACAGATGTTTGTGCCCTGACACCATACTGCACTTTATCATCATCAGGCTTAGTTTAAAGTAGCTGCAAATTGAGATATATATAAAGGAAATGCTAATTAAGTTGTATTTTTAGCCAACTGGGGTCCAGAGTGAGTAATTCTCTGAAAGACAGAAGATTTATGTTAAGGGATCTCTCTCTCTCTCTCTCTCTCTCTCTCTCTCTCTCTATATATTAGTATATAACCACTAAATTTGACAATTATCTAAAAAAAAAAACATCCATAATATCTTATTTCTCATATACATTTTAGTGGTTTAACCAAAAATGATCAAACAAAAATTGACTGTGTGATGTTGTGAATGATCAGTCATTATCAGGTTAATTAATTTGATAGACTGCGAATAAAGGGTAAATATCAATGTTATGAATGGGAGTTATGGTTGATGTCCTGTGCATACGATGGTTGGTTTGAGAGTGTTTGATGTTAGACAGTTACGAGTTGTAAAACCTGTGTGACTGTCCTCTCATATATCATCCCAACACATAAACATACACTTCCATGCATGAATGTCTGGCAGTAGCCTTTAGTGAAGAACCACAACAGAAGTTAATTGGAACAAACATGCATGTATATGCAGTGTACACACACACACACACACACACATTTACCATCACTGACACACCCTCGCTTGTTCAACCTCAGACATGTTCAACGAATGTGTTTTGTGCCTCTTTATTCACTCCCATGAACACCCTCTCTCTCAACGCATATATTCACACAATCTATATATTCTTTCTCTGTGACTTGCACACACACACACACACATATTCACCCCCTCATAACCCTCTGGTGGCAACTGTCCCTCAGGGTCACATGGCCACTAAGACAGGCATATAACAATGCCTTATTAACATTGTGAGCAGCCGTCTCCTATTCTCCTAATCTCCCGTCACACCAGAGGCAGAAACACATACTCACACAAATGCAGGGAAAGGGAAAGCACAGGGAAAGATCAAATTATAGCTTAACAAGTTCACTAAAAATATTGGTAACACTTTACAATAAGGTCCCATTAGTTACCATTGAATAGTACATTAATTAACATATGTTAATTAATAAAAATCTGTTTTAGTTGTTTCAATTGTTGAAATTGTTACAGTATTTATTGATCTTTGTTAACATTAGTTATTAAAAATACACATTTATTGTTAGTTGATGTTAGCTCAGGTCCATTAAATAATATGAACAGATGTGATTTGATTTTAATAATGTATTGGTAAACGATTTTGATTTTGATAATGTGTTAGTAAATGTTGAGATTAATAAATTCTTTAGAAGTTTTTTTTATCGTTAGTTGTTTTCTAATGTTGTTAACTAAAGTAAATAAATGGAACCTTATTGTAAAGTGTTACAGAAATATCGTATTTAGAATGATTTTCTTTCAGTCTTGAGCAGGTAACTAACTTACACAGATCAGTCATTTAGCCAATCAAATCACACACACACACACACACACACACACACACACACACACACACACACACACACACAATCTTAATCAGTACTTTTGTGTTCAGTTCAAATATCTGAACATTCTTAAAACAAATAAATGTTGCAAGGAATCAAAACTGCCAATATTTCAGTCAGCCATGTGTCTTGAATATGATATATATATGTATGTATGCATGTATGTATATACACACACACATATGTGACCCTGGAACACAAAACCAGTCTTAAGTGGCTGGGGTATATTTGTAGCAATAGCCAAAAATACATTGCATGGGTCAAAATTATCTATTTTTCTTTTATGCCAAAAATCATTAGGATATTAAGTAAAGATCATGTTCCATGAAGATATTTAGTAAATTTCCTACCATAAATATATCAAAACTACATTTTTGATTAGTAATATGCATTGCTAAGAACTTCATTTGGACAACTTTTAAAAGCAATTTTCTCAATATTTTGATTTTTGTGCACACTCAGATTCCAGATATTCAAATAGTTGTATCTCGGCCAAATATTGTCCTTTCCTATCAAACCATACATCAATGGAAAACTTATTTATTCAGCTTTTATATTATGTATAAATCTCAATTTCGAAAAATTGACCCTTTATGACTGGTTTTGTGGTCCAGGGTCACATATATGTATAAGCAGTGAGTCAAGTTTGCTGACAAGACATATATATGCATTGCCTCGGCAGTTTGTCAACCTTCTAAGAAGATATTTTTAGCAGAAAGCATGTCCTTGTGTACGAATGAAATATATGAAACACAATGTTTCTGCCAAAAATAGAGCATCTATTGTATAATAATAGTGATCGTTCACATCCAGTGTTTTTGCTATATTTTGTCATCTTTTCATCTGATATTGCAGGAATTCATCAAGTAATGCATCTCTGATAATGTGAACTAATTGCTTTCACTTCTATTTTTCTATTTTTATTTTAAAAGGCAGTTTGGTTTTATTTACACCCCTGGCTTCCATATAGGGCAAACATTTTATTTATTCATTTATCCCATATTCTGTTATCTGTATATTGTAAATGCATATAGGCAATGCTAAATGCTAAAAAAGTAAGTAGGATCATTATAATAAATGATCATAATTTATTTCCATTGACAAAACATCTAGTTGTACAAAGAACATGTGTCTAGTCATCTGTTCTCTGCATTTCTTATTATATAATGTTAATATAGAATTATATTGTATTAAAGTGACACAACATTTTTTTTATGTATTAGTCTATCTAATGAATGTAATAATCTGGAGGGAAAGAGAGAAAGCTTCCACCTGTTCAACCTGAGCTTGTGATGTGCTGGTCAAACAGAAACTCAGCTGTGTTCTCTTCCTTTCTCTCTCATTGCTCCCGTTTGCATATGTGTGGTGATAATGGAAGAGCAGGCTGCACTCCACCCATCCCCACCCCACTCAAACCAGTCCAGCTGACTATTGACACTCCAAACATTTCCATAGCCTGCCCGCACACGGAAACACAGGAGGAAATACAGGGAGGAGGGAAAGAACAGGGCACCACAGACTAGCATCACTCTCTCATACAGTACACACTCACATATTTATATATATAAATGTAATACACACACACACACACACACACACACATATTAAGTATAGTACTGTAAAGAAAGCTATAGTTCACATTGTATTAATGATTTATTCTATCCGGTGTGACTCATGTTTGTAATTGTGAACTAGACTCTAGTTGAGCTCTTTTAAGTCTTTATGGCAACTGTATAATCTCATGTGGCGTGACTGGATGGCTTAGACTAGTGTTTCCCAACCTTTTTTTGTCTTATGTACCTATTGACTTCTATAATTCTTGTTCTAATAAACTAAGTGTGTGGCTCTTGGTAGTTTCAGTAAACAGAGATCTGAATTCAATGAATAACAATGCCAGGATCGTTCTGTCCTTTAATGCCACTTCTGTGAAATATTGACACTGTTGTCCACATGCAGTTTACTGGCGCCTGTTATGAGTATGTGTGTATAGGTTAAAGCTTGTCATGTGTTTTGCTTTTGTTGTGTATAGATGTGTGTGCACTTTACCTCAATTACGTGAAAGAGAGAGCGTGTTTGTGTGTGTAAGAGATCTTGTTTCTCTTTGGGGCTCTGTGTTGCTTGCATACATGCTACTGGCTGATATATATTTGATGGAGCTTCAACTTGCTCTAAAAGTCAAGAAGCCTCTGTTTTGCTGAGTTTGTTAATTCAAAATTGACCTGGTTTACTTTCTTAATACATGGTATTATTGTGAATGATTCAAATTAGTCCATACATTGCATTTATTCCATTATGTACACTACCGTTCAAATGTTTGGGGATCAGTAAGAATTACTTTTTGTTACTGGAAAGAAATTAATACTTTCATTCAGCAAGGACACATTACGTTTATTAAAAGTAATTGTAAAGTCATATATGAAGCAGCACAACTGTTTTCAACATTGATAATAATAAGAATGCTTCTTGAGCACCAAATCAGTATATTAGAATGAATTTTGAAGGATCATGTGACACTGAAGACTGGAGTAATCACTGCTGAAAATTCAGCTTTACATCACAGGAATAAATTGCATTTTAAAATATACAGGTATTTTAAAGTGTAATAATATTTCACATAATTACTGTTTAACTGCTTGGTGAACATTTGTTGGTGAACAACAAATGTTTAAATGGTGTGTACAGTTCATTATTCCAAAGACAAAATATATTTATCTGCTTTCATCAAAATGTAGCAACTAGGTCCACTTTTGTAACAACTTATTTTCTTTTGAGTGACATAATGAGGGCCACGTGGGCTATTGGATAAGATTAACAAAAGCCAAATAGCTATTTAGGTAGTGTTTTAGGACAGATTATCAACTGTTTTTGCTTCATAATCACCATCAGGTGGCAACCTAACACAATAACAAATGTAAACTGTATTTGTGACCCTGGACCACAAAATCAGTCATAAGTAGCATGGGTATATTTGTAGCAATAGCCAACAATACATTGTATGGGTCAAAATTATCCATTTTTCTTTTAGGTATATTAAGATCATGTTTCATGAAGATATTTTGTAAATTTCCTATTATAAATATATCAAAACTTAATTTTTGATTAGTAATATGCATTGCTAAAAACTTCATTTGGACAACTTTAAAGGCGATTTTCTCAGTATTTAGATTTTTTGCACCCTCCAAAAATTGACCCTTATGACTGGTTTTGTGGTCCGGGGTAATATTTAATTTATTTGGGTTGCACCAGTTTTACCTTGCGCTGTTTTGTTCAGGGGTTTTTAGGACATTAATAATCTCTGCATAATTTGGCTAGTTTCTTCCAAGTGACATTAATTAGTAGCAATATAGAGTTTGAATGGACGAATGGCCTTTTAAGGGTTACTCCACTTAAAAATGAAATACACTTATAATTTACTGACTCTCATGCTGCACAAAATGTGTATGACTTTAATTAGATAGATTTCTAAAAATATTTTTTTTCCAATCCATCTCTATAGCATGAATTGATGTCTTCTGATATGAAATGATAGCTTTATGTAAGAAAAGTACACATATTATAAACCATCGCTTCTGGCCAATGTGTGTTTCACAACGTTTACATCAAGCGAGAACTCATGAATTATGACCTCTTTAAAAGCATTTTCAAAGCTTTTTTAAAAAATAGGTACCAATAGTGTTTCAAGAGGATAGCATTCCAATTTAACTCCATTATGGTGTGGTACTGTCACTTTTCATGATTCAGTTGATGCATCAAATCCCGCCCTAGATTTTCTAGAATCCTGTTTCACTCAGAAATACGTCACAGACGAAAGTAAAATGAGTTGCGAATACCAGTTCATTTTGAAAAACATACATGCAAAACAATCTGAGAATGGGAATGTGGAAAAGAGTAAGAGTTAATATTATAAAGGCTAAAATGAATTTGATATTCTGATCTAAGATGATCTGTTTTTGTGTACACAAGTACTGCACTGGTTCTCACATTGTGCCATTGTCATATGACTCAAACGTGTGTTACACGTTTGCACTTGAGTTTTATCTTAAGTCCAAATCAAGGATATTGTTTGCCATCTTTGTGTAAAGCTTCTGCGTGCCAAATAATCTGGTTTGACTTCTAATGAGCTCCACTGAGACTAATTACTGGATACAAGTTGATATTGTTTCCACTATTCATTATTCAGAAATATCAACAAAGAGCCAAAATTCACTCCATTTATCTCCAACCTACTTTTATTTCATTTATTTCTCTGTTCTTCATTTCACTCCTCCCTCAGTTCTGATTCTGGAGCCTGTGGAGAGAGACGACCTGAGCGGGAAGACTCTGAAGATCACAGACTTCGGGCTTGCTCGGGAATGGCATCGCACCACCAAGATGAGCGCAGCGGGCACGTATGCCTGGATGGCTCCAGAGGTCATCAAGGTGTCCCTGTTCTCCAAAAGCAGCGATGTGTGGAGGTGAGCTTCCGTCCTCCTCTGGACTATCTTTTGTGGCCTAACTAGAGGTTTTGTGGCTGATTATGGTCTTTTTCTTGTCAGTTTTGGAGTGTTACTCTGGGAGCTGCTGACTGGTGAGGTGCCATACCGTGAAATTGATGCTTTGGCTGTGGCCTATGGAGTTGCCATGAACAAGTTGACCCTTCCCATCCCCTCCACTTGCCCTGAGGCCTTTGCACAGCTGCTGGGAGGTAAGAACAGTTATGGTTGAACCACATGAAACACTGACCTGTGAGATATCCACTCTTTATTTCATAGCATCATTATTTATCGGTCTCTCTCTCTCTCTGTAGAGTGTTGGTGTCCTAACCCACATGGACGTCCTTGTTTTGGAAGTATCTTGAAAAGGCTGGTGGACATTGAGCAATCAGCCATGTTTCAGATGCCTCTCGAGTCTTTCCATTCCCTGCAGGAAGACTGGAGGCTGGAGATCCAGCAGATGTTTGATGAATTACGAGCAAAAGAGAAGGTTATGATCATAAACTGAAGTTTGTTTTATATTTAATACAACTCAAGGAGAAAGTACGAGTGGTGAACTTCTGAAACCTTCAGTGTAATATATAAAAATATATATTTATATATATTCAATTGATATTTAAACCATTTGCACAATAAATATAGTTCACCATTTACACTATATTGTCAACCAGTACTATAATACCATATAATTTACACATTTAACCATATGAATAATATTATAATTTATATTAATATACTCAGTCACACTGAAGTCTAAATTTAGGTTTTAAACATTTTTTTAAATAAAATACAGTACGGTAATAATACAGTATTTTTTATTTTTGCTTTATTTCTGTACTATCAGTTAGCAACCAATAGCAAATTATAATTTTAAATTATATTTTTTTTTAATTTAAAAAGAATGATAAAATAAATAAATAAAAATTAAAAAGTATAAAGTTTGGGGTTGGTAGGATGTTTTAATGTTTTCTCTTATTTTCTCTAAAGGCTCCATTTATTTGATCAAAATACAGTAATAATAACAGTAATATTTTTAAAATATTATGACAAATTTAACTGTTGAAAATTTAATTATAAAACTATTTTTTTTAAAAATGACATGATCTTTCAGAAATCCTTCTAAAATGCTGATTTGGTGCTCAAGAAAGTTTTCTAATTATTATCAATGTTGAAAACATTGCTTAATATTTTTGAAGAAATCATGCTTTGTTTTTCTCAGTATTTTTTGATGAATAGAAAGTTCAAGAGAACAGTGTTTATTTGAAATTTAAATACATTTTTTAAAAAATGTAAAAGTTTTTACTCTCACCTTTGATAAATTTAATGTATCCTTGCTGAATAAAAGTAATTTAAAAAAAAGTACTAACCCCAAACATTTAAATGGTATTGTACATTAATTTACAGACATATATTTTATAAATTTAGGATCTAATAAAGATAGAGTACAGATTAGGTGGTTAAAACTACAATGTATGTTTACACACAAGTATTGTGAACCAAAGAGAGCCTAATGCGTGGGAAAATCTAATCAGCTACGCTTAGGGAAATTACACTCGCAACAATATTATAAGCAATAACTTGTAGGCTTAGTGGATTAGTGGTCTAAATAATCGCCTGTTCATTAGGAGTTGCGATCCTGGGAGGAAACTCTGGCGCGGGCAGCTGAGGAGCAGAGGGAGCAAGAGGAGCATCTGAGGAGGCGTGAGCAGGAGTTGGCCGAGAGGGAGATCGACATTGTGGAGAGAGAGCTCAACATCATCATCCATCAGATGTATCAAGAGAAACCCCACGTGAAAAAACGCAAAGGCCACTTCAAAAAGAGCAGACTGCTCAAACTCGGCAGGGACAGCAACTGCATCAGTCTGCCATCTGGTGGGTGGAATGGGAACATACACTACCTTTCAAAAGTTTGGAATAATTACCATTGTTTAATGCTGTTCTTTTGAAGCGGCATTTATATGTTTGTGGTGCGATTTGAATACAGTCGAAATAGTCATATTGTGAAATTTAATTACAATTTAAAATAGCTGTTGTATAGTTTGTGAATTTATTCCAGCGATGGCAAAGCTGAGTTTTCAGCAGCATTTGATCCTTCAGAAATCATTCTGATAAGCTGATTTGCTACTCAAGAAACATTTTTATTATATGTGCTGCCCAACATTTTGTGGAAACTAATCAATCAATGTCTTAATTCAGCAAGGATGCATTTAATTGATGAAAAGTGACAGGACAGTTAAGACATTTAATGTTACAAAAGCTATTATTTCAAATAAATGCTGCTTTTTTGATAATAATAAGAACCATTATTAATAACTAAGAACCAGTAATAACTGTTAATACTAGAGTGCCAAATCAGCATATTAAAATGATTTCTGTGACACTTAAGACTGGAGTAATGGCTGCTGAAAATTCAGCTTTGCATCACAGGAATAAATTACAAAATAATAAAATATATTGCAATAGAAAACAGTTATTTTTAATTGTGATAATATGTGACCCTGGACCACAAAACCAGTCATAAGGGTCAATTTTTCAAAACTGAGATTTATACATCACCTGAAAGCTGAATAAATAAGCTTTCCATTGATGTATGGTTTGATAGGATAGGACAATATTTGGATGAGATACAACTATTTGAAAATCTGGAATCTGAGGGTGCAAAAAATCACAATATTGAGAAAATCGCCTTTAAAGTTGTCCAAATGAAGTTCTTAGCCATGCATATTACTAATGAAAAATTAAGTTTTGATATATTTACAGTAGGAAATTTACAAAATATCTT
>JAFVLL020042336.1:0-55110 GCA_021397915.2 Tor tambroides | reverse complement strand
AAGGCTTTGGCGATCATAGATGTGTTTAGGAGTGATTTCCTTCTGAATTAGCGGTAAATTGACACTATTTGGAGACGAACAGACGACATTAAAAGACATAAAAGCACCGTCTTTGGGACCCGGAGTAGCCGCAGCGTCTGACCGCGCCGCCAACTTTTGCGAACTTTTTTTGTTGAAGCTTTATATACCAATGTTTCATTTGAAGGGGGTTTGCAAGCAACAGAATATTACTTAAACCAACACACCCATCAGGTCCCTAGTACTGCTTGTTTAAATGATGTCATGAAACTTGTGCTTACAATTACTTTTTGTTTGGATCTGATTTTTTTTTCTACAGGTTTCTGGTGTTAGCATGGGCTCAAAAATGGCTAAGAGTTTTGCATCTTTATTTTGTGGGCTGTTTGAAGAACAGTTTGTTTTTAATCATGCATCTAATCTATTTATCAAATGTATTGTACTGTGGAAACGTTACATTGCTGACATCTTTTTTATTTGGAGTTGCACGGAATCCCAGCTCGTAGAGTTTCGTGACTTAGTTAATGCAAACAGTGATGCTTTGACATTTACAATGGATGTCCAGCATAATCAAATTAATTTTTTGGATGTCAATGTGATTCTCACTGAAACTGGACTTGAAACTATATCGTAAACCCACTGACCATAATACGTTGTTACATGGGTCAGCCTGTTCCTCTGAAACGTTCTCTGCCTATTTCCCAATTCAGTCAGATTTGTAGAATCTGTAGAAGAGATGAAGACTATCAACAACAAGCTAAGATCTTGGCAGACAGATTCAGGCAGAGAGCGTATAAAGAGGAGTGGATTCAGCCTGCCGCCTCACGTTTTAAAAATTCCTCCCAACAAGATTGTCTGGTTAAGAGATCTAAATGCAAGGAACAGTGTGTTAATTGTTTTATTCGTTATTCTCCATTGGCAAGAAACATTGAAGGTATCATTCAGAAATATTGGTACATTGTTGTAACTACTCGCTGGTCATTATACAGTCCACACTTCCAAAATACCGATGTCCATATGTTTTATTTTTCTGATATGGAACACCTGGAAAACTACATACAAACAAAAACAAAGTTTTACACACAACAATTCGAAGGACATCAAGGCAAATAAAGAAATATACAAACATTAACACTTTTACCGTGTTGGCCTGGTAACCAGCAGTAGAATGGTAAGGAGCTCTAACATGTGTCTCTGAATTTACATCTCGCCATTCAATTTGTGCATATACTTTCAGGTTAAATTAATCAGGAAGGGACACGTGACATTCATTTAAGTCAAACTGGGAGTACCACGAAAATAAAATACAATACAATACCAACAAAATTATGAAATAAGACACATACACAGAAATTTAAACTACGAAATCATGAAAATACAAACAATATAAACATTAATCCCTGAAATCACAAATACATCATAAATAACCCATAACCCACGTATTGTTGAGAGTGACACCAAGTTGCAGTCAACTTTTGTGAAACCACCTTGGGTGGTCTACAAGAGACCCCCTAATTTGCGTAACATGTTGGTTAGATCTGTGTGTTCCACAGCCAACACTGTTTGAGTAATATACCATTGTGTAATTTTAATTGTGGTTGCTGTCAACAATGTAATTTTATGTATAAAACAAACTTTTCATCATCCTTCTAAGGGTAAAACGTTTAAGATTCGAGGAACGATTTCTTGTAAAACAACTAATGTCATTTACATGTTGCGTTGTCCTTGTGGACTGGGCTATGTGGGGGAAAACAAGCAGACAGCTTAAAACTCGAATTGCAGAACATGAAAGTGCAATTAGACATCATGACCCTAAAAGTCCAATAGTACAACATTTTTTCAAGTTTAGACATTCTATTTTCACTCTACAGTATATTGGCTTTGAAACTGTTAAATTACTTCGTAGAGGGGGCGATATTAATAATTTACTTTTAAAACGTGAAGCAAACTGGATTTACACTTTGAACACATTATCACCTAACGGTCTTAATGAAGAATTTGACATTCGTCCTTCTCTATATTCGTGACGTTGATCTATATGTTTTGTTTGGTTTGTATTTTATGTAAATTTGATTCTATCTTGATGCTGACTATATTTGTTTTCTTAATAGGCATTTTTGAATGATTTTTGTGAGAGACAGTATTGTTCATTTTGCAGGCAGGTATCTTTTGATATGTTTATGTTTAGCATTTGTAGTCAGTGGTTGTTTTCACCTTTATGTTTGTTTATTGCCCTTATGTGAGATGATTTCCTGATTGCCCTTGATTGTTGTGTGTGTGTTTTTTTTTTTTTTTTGGATCATGTGAGTGATCATGTGATTCAGGTTTGTGCTGTATGTGAGGGCTGTACTATAGCTGTGTCCCAATTCAAAGACTGCATCCTTCGGAGGATGGATCCTTCGAAGGATGCGGCCAACGTGGCCTTCGAAGGCCACTCGATCCGGGTCTAGCCTTCGCAGGATTTCCTGATTGCAGCAGCAGGTGTTCCCGATCGCCGCTCCTGTCGCGCAGCAACGGTGCCAGAAGAGAGCTGCCATGGATGTTATTTGTCAATGAAAATGAAAATAACTATGGAGACTGAATTGTTAGTTTTTGACTTTTAATTGCCGAATTACAATTTACATGTTAGTATTGGGTTTCGACTTGAATATTGCAATGACATGAAAAAATACAAAATATAAAGCGGTTTAAAGTTGACTCATATCTTACCAAAATGGGATTTTATGTTTATTTTATTATTGATTATTATGTACATAAATGGACCATGGTGAACATATTTAAACAGGTTTTCAACCCGGTTTAGTTTTATGCAGCTGAATATAAAAAGTCCACTTACAAACTTACTACCGCTCGTCAACGACAGCTGTCACAGTTGCTAGGCAACCGGTCCGAGTCCTCGGAAGCAGCCTTCGTTATCGGACGCAGTTGTAATCAGCAACTATTTTTAATATTATATCAATAAACTTTGTTCCTTTCATTTGCAAAATAAAGTGGTGGAGTGTAACAAAATAAATTCCTTGTATTCACTTTTTTTTTTTTCCTCACAGGACAGAAACACTAAAAAAAAAATAGCATTTTACAATATGATGCACTGTACACTGAACTGCCCAACAGTAGCCTATATAAAGTATTTTAAATGTAACAACCTTGAACAAATTCAGAAGTAAAATGCAACATACACAGTAGTGCAACAGTAATATTAAAGCAAGACCATCATATATAAAGTTTTTTTTTTTTTTTTTTTTTTTTTTTTTTTGCTTACTCACCATACCTTAAGTACATTACAGTAAAGATAATACTTTTAGGTTTTAGATGCATGCAGTTTTTCCTCAATGCAATATTAGTAGTTACTGAAAGTACTTTACTAAAGCAACTTAATATTTCTTCCACCAATTACTTTGTCATAGCTCTACACAATTAGTCCTTTCATCCTTTCCTTAAATCAGACCAGACCGCTGTACTGCAGGATAAACCTGAACGTCCCAGTGCTGGACAGTGGAAATAGGCACTCAAACACTCTGGAGACAATCCCAGATGATGTACTACTGGCAGAGGCTGCACCAGGCTCTCTATGAGCAGCCCATTCAGGTCCAGCAGCACCAGCAGGGTCTCCCTGCTCAGCTGAATGAAGGGGTACATAGGCCTACAATTTTTTTTTCCAATCTGTTTTATGTACTGTTAATTTATTTTTATGTTGTTTTTCTGATGTTGAATTGAAGTTATTTTGTAATTAGTTGTAAAAAAGGACTTTTAAGTACAGACCAATTTACCGCTTTTTGCTTTGCAAAAATAAACAATTTCCAGAACAACTACTTGTTTTTTTTATTTCCAAGTTTCAGCTTATAATACAAAAATAAAACAATGCACAGAAATTACTTTGCTTCATTTACAAATAGGCTAACTTAAATTACAAAAGTAATGTACAGAACAGCTTCATTCATTATATTTTTACGTTTCCCAGCAGCCCCATTTTCTCCAGAACTGTCCTAAAAGAAGAGAAAAACGAAAGACTTATGCAAATTATTAAGACAGGGCTGCAATCTTAAGGTTAGAAAATATGAAACAGACATGCATACAGGCTACTCCAGAAATCATATTTCTGGATCATCAAGTTTGCCTAAAACATTTGTGGACATATCTAGAATGACAGCACTACTACTTACTTACTTACTAAATAAATAAATAAGACAATTGAAAGACTTATCCAATTATTAAGTAGCCTAATCTACTTCTTGTCTTATTGTTGTGGACTGGCAGAGTTTTTATCCCCAGTAAAGGAATTATCATATTCAGCCCTCAATTTAATAAATACAAGAACTTATGCCTCAGACCACCTAACAAAGGAATCTGTGCAGTGGTATAAGTTTCACTTCACATTTTTTAATACCTGACTTTCAACATTTGTTTGGATAGTTATTTGAGTAAATTAAAACATAATACTTACACTTATAAGTGTATTCGTCGGCCGCCACAGAACCATCACCCGCTATTTGTTTGAATAAAACAAGTGGGGGGAGTGAATAACCAGCACTCTCTCCACCCTCAATACCACGACTGAGGTGAGACCCTTGAGCAAGGCACCAAACCCCCAACTGCTCCCCGGGCGCCGCAGCATTGGCTGCCCACTGCTCCGGGTGTATGTTCACTACTGTGTGCGTGCACTTGGATGGGTTAAATGCAGAGAACAAATTCCAAGTATGGGTCACGATACTTGGCCACACACCACTTCCCCCTTTCCCCCCCCTAAAAGTCCCGTCTTCACCGGCGCGCTGTGAATTCTGGGATAGGGTAGGCTGCGAAGGATCCATCTGATGTATCCTTCATTTTCTCGCGAAATGAAGGACGCATTTGAAGTCGCGCTCGAATTGCGCCAACATTCGTCGCGGCGCGGTGACGTAATTGGCCTTCAAATGCAGCCTTCGGAGGACGCATCGTGAATTGGGACGGTCTTCGCCACGCCGCCGTGATGCAATCGGCCTACAAATGAGGCCTTTGTAGGATGCGGTCTTTGAATTGGGACAGCCTTCGTTGCGTCGCCGTGACGCAATCGGCCTTCAAATGCAGCCTTCGGAGGATGTAGCCTACGAATTGGGACACAGCTTATGTATGTCAGGGGTCACCAAACTTGGTCCTGGAGGGCTAGTGTCCTGCAGAGTTTAGCTCCAACTTGACTCAACACACCTGCCTGGAAGTTTCTAGTATGCCTAGAACAGGGGTGTCAAACTCAGTTCCTGGAAGGCCGGAGCCCTGCAGAGTTTAGATCAAACCCTAATTAAACACACCTGATCCAGCTAATCAAGTAATTTCGGCTTATTTGAAAACTACATGGTTTGAGCGTTGGAGCAGGTTTGGAACTAAACTCTGCAGGGCTGCGGCCCTCCAGGTACTGAGTTTGACACCCCTGGCCTAGAAAGACCTTGATTAGCTGGTTCAGATGTGTTTGATCAGGGTTGGAGCTAAACTCTTCAGGACACTGGCCCTCCAGGACCGAGTCTGGTGACCCCTGATGTATGTGTTCATTGTCTGATGAAGAGCTTGTATGCTCGAAATGTCACCTGTGGTGAGAACATAAATATTTTTCTACTTTTGGAGCTGTGTGCCAACTTTGGTCTTTGTTTTTTTATCTAGATGTGTGAAAGAAAAATCTAAACCCCAAGCTCTGCAACAAACAAAAGTTTAGCCTCTGATTCTTACATTTTCTGTTAGATATTCTTCACAAACTAATTAAACTTTTATGAAATTTAAAGCTTAAATACAGTCAGTTGTTAGCAACCACCTTTTTCCAGACATACAAAATCACATGTGTTGTGGTATTATTGATGTAATACATGTTGCAGAATAAAATATTAAAATATTTTGAGCTTGTACTAATCTCAGGAGAAGCATTTATCTTACAACCAGAGTGAGCAGTAGCTGTAGTGCATACTTTCTTAGTTTGATGATCTAGGCTAGCAGTAAAGAGTTTGAACTGCACTTCTAAGACTATAAGGTAAGATCTGTTTATTGTTGCTAATTTAGGAGCTATCCAGTGGAAATTTCAGTTTATGCATTGTATGCTTTGAGCTGTTAATGAAGTAGGTGGGGCTCAGCAATGAAGCAATCAGAGAACTATCAGTCACCTGTCAACAAAGCTGACTTCATTCCGGCCTTTGCCAGTCAGTGAAAACTTAATGTTTCAGCTTTGGCTGAAACTTGGATCACAGCAGATAACACTGCTGCTCCCGCACACACCTGAGGGTCTACTCATTTCCAGCACCTGGAAATTCCTCCAGCCAATTACACCTCCTTTGAATATCATGTCCACCATGTCACTAAACCTGATATTGTTTTCATGTACCATCCACCAGGTCAATTGGGCAACTTCCTGGAAGAGTGAGATGTGCTGCTCTCCTCTTTTCCAGAGGATAGCACTCCGCTGGTAGTTCTTGGTGATTTTAACATCCACCTAGACAAATCTCAAGCAACTGACTTCCTGACTCTTCCTATCTCATTTGACCTCACGAGACAGCATGCCCTGTGTTACACAAAGCAGGCAAAGAATTACACCTCATCTTAACACGTAACTGCACCACTGACTTTCATCTTGTTACTCCACATCTCTCAGACCACTTCTGTTTTCATATCGCTCACGCTGCCTTTATGCTCACCACTGACTCCTCCTCTTGTCTCCTTTCATCACAACTTACTCTTTCTCTCCTCCACACGTTTTTCCTCTGTGGTCTCAGCGTCCCTCCCACTAACCTCCACTAACCATGTCTCTTCTCTTGGTGTCAGTGAGGCAACTCTAGGCCTGTTTACACCTCGTCACTTCATGCTTTTTCTCTGATCGGATAGTTATCTGATTTGTTAAAATGGTTCCATTTACACTTGGCCACATAAATGTGTCTCAGCAAAAGGGATATAAATCCGATCTTCTGTGATATGCAAATTTAATGGAGTTCACATCAATGAAAGCAACAGATATGTGCTGCATTCAGCATTTTATTCACTTGCAGCAGTTTGCGTGTTGATTTGCTGAAGAGATATATACATATGTGGTTTCAACAACCAGATGCCTTTACAATTGTCTAGTTTCGTCTGGAATGTGGCCCAGACCACCTCCTAAAGTGATTTGAGCGAACGGATTTAAATCTGTCTCTAAAGCGATTTGGAGGGCATTTACACAAGCTCTTTTCACGATCAGATAGCTATCTGATCAGAGAAAACCCATGAAGTGACCAGGTGTAAACAGGCCCTCTGTGCTCAACCTGCTACCAAAACAAAATCAAGCAACACACCAGACACCCAGAGACTATTCAGAACAGTCTCCTCTCTTCTCTACTCCCTCCCACTTCTTCTCCAAATACTGCTGATTTCAACAGCTACATCACTGACAAGGCGGCAACCAGTTCTCTGCCCACGGCTGATTTTTTTTTTTTTTTTTTTTTTTTTACAAAATGACCTGCTGGATAGCAACCAGTTCCGGCTTCAAAAGCGAACACTCTACGGAGACCGCCCTAAAAGCCTTTTGAATTACGGGGACACAGGCAGTGTCCTCATAAACTACCTTCACATTATGGAAATGATCTGGCTGCATCTGTGTTCTTTAATGTGCACGTTGTCAGTAAATCACACACAGAATTTTCCCCTCCCATCGGCGCTTTTATGGAATTGCCTGTTTGGTAAATCTGGCCTATAGATTGCTTTGTAGTTGCAAGGGCATTGTGCATTTGCAATGGGGTCCTGGGTGGTTTTTAAAGTATTGTCAGGTTGTTGCTAATGTGTTCAGGGGGTTGCTAGGCAGTTGCTAAGATGCTGCTGAGTGGTTGCTGGGGGTTTTAGATGGATGATAATGTGTTGCTATGCAATTGCTAACATGTTTTATCATGTTTTTAGCCTGTCTTAGCATATTGCTAGCTTTTTTAAAACCCATTACTAGAATGTTTTAACTTGTTTCAGCATGCTTTTAGCCTGTTGCTAGCATGTAACATTTCTAGCATGTTAGATAGATATGTAGATAGACAGATAGATAAATTTTAGAATGGAAGCTTATGTGGGATTAAAAGGCATCAAAGTTAGATTTGAACTTTTGACAGAAGTTTGAAGAGTCATGGTTCATTTTAATATATCATCAATGTAAGGGGAAGGGAGGGGGAAGTGGTGTGTGGCCAAGTATGGTGACCCATACTCAGAATTTGTGCTCTGCATTTAACACACACAGTAGTGAACATACACCCAGAGCAGTGGGCAGCCAATGCAGAGCAGCTGGGGGTTTCAGTGCCTTGCTCAAGGGTCTCACCTCAGTCATGGTATTGAGGGTGGAGAGAGTGCTGGTTATTCACTCCCCCCACCTACAATCCCTGCCAGACCTGAGACTCGAACCCACAACCTTCAGGTTACAAGTCCAACTCTCTATCCATTAGGCCACAACTGCCCCTTGATTGTCCCTTGATTGTAAGGGGCCGCGACTGCCCCTTGATTGCCCATACTGATCAGTTAGAACATATATATCACACCAAGTCAAGAATCAAGAAGTCTAAATTAAAAAAAGAAAAAAAAAAAGAAAAGAAAGAATGAAAGAAAAGGAAAGAAAGAAACAGTATGTTGTCATGAAAATAATGTCTTAACTTGGCACAAAATTAAAATTCACCCTATTTTCTAAATGCAGGTTATTGATCTTATTGTGATTATTTCTTTTTTATAGTATAAAAAGTGTAGTACACATGAACATATTTGTCTGGGATCATTCCTATGTTCCCAGGGTCCCTTGTTGACTAGATTCATATGGCAAATAATGAACACATGACAAAAGGTCCGTTGTTCCTAGGGATAGGGATAGGTTTATGGTTAGGCTAACATAGATAACATAAATGATAAGTATAATGAGACTAAAATGAAGTATATAATTAAACAGTGAATGGCAAAAGCAGATGGCAAAAACAAAGTGAGGAGGAATAGGGGGTAGACAGTGTCATGACATTTCAACCTAATCTAATGAGAAAATTTGAGTTTGTTTGTTTTAGTCTTTATTTGTACAGAAATGTGCATTTAAAAAACACTCTTAAATCAAACCAATAGTGCAGCGTAAAAATGCCTATTATTAACACATTTGCTGTTTTTTTTAGTGCTTATAAAGCACATATTCTTGCATGACCATATTTTACATCCCTAATCCTAAATACCTAAACTTAACAACTACCTTACTAACTATTAATAAGAAGCAAATTAGGAGTCTACTGAGGCAAAAGTTGAAGTTAATGGTTTGTTAGTAGTGAGAATTGGACCATAAAATAAAGTGTGACCAAAGAATGGATCATTATACTGACTCTCTCTTTTGGCAAAATGAACTAATCTTTGTCTCTTGTGAACGTTAACATATGCAATATCTGATCATATTCCAAATTAGGAAATCATTATATTCCATTGTAATGCATTCGCCACATGACAGATGCAGGGAGTGCACTTGTCACGGTTGGTGGAAGACATGAATGAGAGCAAATAAAGAACTGAGGCACAAGAAAATGAGGGCGAAAACAATGGAAAGGTGAGACTAATCAGATACGGGGACAAATGAAACTAGATGGGGTTATTCCAGAAAGTATGCAACATGCCTGGGTAAGTTTACAGAAAAGTAAACAGATAACTTAAAAAAAAAAAAAAAAAAAAAAAAAAAAAAAAAAAAAAACAAAAAATACCCTGAAGGTTAAGTAACCATAGCAGCTTACTTTCTAAACCGGAGTTACAGTACATGTACAGGCCTCTCAGCTTTAGAGGAATTCGGCACATACATATCTTTTAGTTGACACTCCAGTGGGCATTATGGCACAGTTTATGCTTAATAATACAGGTGAATCTCAAAAAAATTGAATATCATGGAAAAGTTCTTTATTTTTTGTAATTTAATTTAAAAAAAGCAAACTTTCTTATATTCTAGATTCATTGCACCTAAACTGAAAGATTTCAAGAGTTTTTTTGTTTTAATTCTGATGGTTACGACTTTCAGCTTAGGAAAATTAAAAATTCAGTATTTCAAAAAATTAGAATATTCCATTTTGAGTTTGATTAGTTTGATTAATTTTGAGTATAAATACTGGGTACCTCCTGGGCTAGTTTAGAACAAGCAACCACACTTATGGGGAAGACTACTGACTTGACAGCTGTCCAGAAAACGATCATCGACACCCTCCAAAAGGAGGGTAAGCAACAGAAGGTCTTCGCTGAAATGGCTGGCTGTTCACAGAGTGCTGTATTGAAATATATTCATAGAAAGTTGACTGGAAGGAAAAAGTGTGGTAGGAAAAGGTGCACAAGCAACAGGGATGACCGCAGCCTTGGGAAGATTGTCAGGAAAAGCCGATTCAAGAACTTGGGAGAGCTACACAAGGAGTGGAGTGGGAGAGCTACACCTGGGCTAAAGAGAAAAAGAACTGGACTGTTGGTCAGTGGTCCACAGTCCTCTTTTCAGATGAAAGCAAATTTTGCATTTCATTTGGAAATCAAGGTCCCGGAATCTTGAGGAAAAGTGGAGAGGCACAGAATCCAAGTTGCCTGAAGTCCAGTGTGAAGTTTCTGAAGTCAGTGATGATTTGGGGTGCCATGTCATCTGCTGGTATTGGTCTGCTGTGCTTTATCAAGTCCAAAATCAATGCAGCCATCTACCAGGAGATTTTAGAGCACTTCATGCTTCCTTCTGCTGACAAGCTTTATGGAGATGCTGATTTCATTTTGCAGCAGGACTTAGCACCTGTCCACAGTGCCAAAACTACTTCTAAGTGGTTTGCTGACCATGGTGTTACTGTGCTTGATTGGCCAGCCAACTCACCTGACCTGAACCCCATAGAGAATCTATGGGGTGTTGTCAAGAGGAAGATAAGTAACATCCGACCAAACAATACAGATGAGCTGAAGGCTGCTATCAAAGCAACCTGGGCTTCAATAACGCCTCAGCAGTGCCACAGGCTGATCGCCTCCATGCCATGCCGCATTGAAGCAGTAATTCATGCAAAAGGAGCCCCAACCAAGTATTGAGTGCATAATTAAACCTACTTTGGAGATCTTGAACATTTCTGTTTTGTAAATCTTTTTTTGATTGATCTTTGAGAAAATATTCAAATTTTTTTGAGATACTGAATTTTTAATTTTCCTAAGCTGTAAGTCGTAACCATCAGAATTAAAACAAAACTCTTGAAATCTTTCAGTTTGTTTGTAATGATTCTAGAATATAAGAAAGTTTGCTTTTTAAAATTAAATTACAAAAAATAAAGAACTTTTCCATGATATTCTAATTTTTTGAGATGCACCTGTACATAAAGTTATATAATAATTATTGAGCACTATTATAAAATACACCATGTCAATTTTATTTTACCTCACAAATCTTAAAACCAACATTTTCTAATCTGACACATCCAGGCCTTTACTGAAGTCTTCACCGGTGTTTTGGAATCAACATAATATGAGTATGCAACTTTGGGTTAATAAATCGAAAGTTCAGGATATATGTGAGTGTTAGTTAACTTTGCTTTATTTATAAATAAGTACATGTAAAGGGCGAGCTCATGTAGAGAAGTTTCGTGAATTTGTGAAGCCGTGTAACTTTGACTACACTCTTAAAAATAAAGGTGCTTAAAAAGGTTCTTCAAGCGAGGCCATAGAAGAACCATTTTTGGTTCCACAAAGAACCATTCAGTCAAAGGTTCTTTAAAGAACCATCTCTTTCTTACCTTTCTATTATCTGAAGAACCTTTTGCCACAAAGTGTCTTTTGTGAAACAGAAAGGTCCTTCAGATGTTAAAGGTTCTTTATGGAACCATGTTATATTTTCAATAGTTAAATTCCTCAAACACATCCATAAACAGTATGCAATCATATTCTGAATTTAAAAAAAAAAAAATCTATATAATGCAGCCAATGATTAATTATGAGAACATAAATTACTAGTTCACCACCCCGAGTCTGTTGTTCATTTGCCACATGACAAACAAAAATAAATAATTCATTGAAAGACCTGTGAATATATTTAGTTTATTTTTTAAATGAAACAGTTCATAGTTTAAGACTTCATAGTTTCTCCTGTCAGGACTTGCTCTTGAGTCACCAGCATCTTACTATAGGAAATCAAATAGTGTGAGAAAGCATTTACATTCTTCCTGACGACTACCTCTAAATACTGAATTTATTATCAGTCATCAAGGGTGACTCAGTAGTAGCACTGTCACCTCACATCAAGAAGGTCACCGTTTTGAGTCCTGTCTGAGCCAGAGGACATTTCTGTGCAGAGTTTGCATGTTCTCCCTGTTTTGGTGTGGGTTTCCTCCGAAATCCAAAGACATGCACCACATAGTTCAGCATGTATATTAGCCCTGCGATGGACTGACTGTGCATCCAGGGTGTTTCTACAACTACTTTTTAAACAAGTTACTTTTTTCTGTCTTTCATATTTTTATGTTGTGTTCTGTATTTTTTGTTCAGATAATAAATTATTAAATTATTAAAAATTGTCCGAAGAGAATGCACAAATAAAATGACCATAAAACCATACAATCCTAATCAGTGTAAGCCTGTGAAAATATGTTAGTCTACAATTAAAATTAAATGGTAACTTAAAGTCACCTCAAACTTTTACATTTTTTCCTTTTGCATCTGTTTGTTTTTTATTTTCCACAAATATTAACAAATACTTTAAAGATACTATAGCCATTGAAAGCTTTATAAATGTTTTCTTTTCAAAACCAATACATTTTTTTTAACAAATGCCTTAGCCTAAGCTATGGCCTCTTCTCTGCATACAGTACAGGGCTCAAGGCTAAGGATTTTTTCTACTGGCCCGGTTGGGCCAGTGGTTCAGTTTTTTTACTTGCCCTGCAAACATTTACACTGGCCCTGTCATAGAAAATAAAATAGTTGTTGTTATCATCGTTTTTTTGCCCATGTTATCTTGAACTGTAAAAAACCAGCTTATATGACATCAAAATTTTAAATACCTGTTAAATTTTACAATTCATGACTCCAATTTTGATACCACAGCAAAAACTGCTATAGCCTAACAAATATAGTTCAAACATTATTAAAGACAAGTGAAAAGTCAGTAAACAAGAACATGAACAAATTACAAGCAATAGCACAAATAAATAACAGAACAAAGATACAAATTAAAGAGGCTTTAGAGTTTTAGGTTTTTAGGTGTTCAGAAACAGAAACTGAATAATCAAATGTAAAATAACATTGCATTTTCTTCACTGTGTAGGTTAATAAAGAATAATCATTGTTAAAGCTACAAAAGTTATTCTATCAAGAGCAGTGAGTTATTTTCTTTCTTTCTTTCTTTCTTTCTTTCTTTCTTGATTAACATTAAGGACACTGACAGCATCTGATAAATTAGCTGTGGCCACTGTAAGACACCATGCACAGATCCAATATACTGATGCACATCCCATTTCTTTCGTATACTTAAGCCATAACCAACTGTTTTCGAGGATACTCACCAAGACGGTATTTTGACATACTTTTGTATATATGTGTCCATTCAAGTGCAAGGAGAAACGGAAAGAAATTCAATTTGGTGCTCATGCGTTGCCTGAGACATAGCTTTATATGTGCACGCTGTGCACACAGAACACACTGAATGGAGTTGTTATTTGCATATTCTTGTTCTTGAATGCTTTAAAATCACTTGAATGTTCAAATTGGCAAGGTGTATTTGTCTGTTAAAGCGCAAGAAGACGCAAAAGGGGATTCAGAGACACACAGAACATAGTGCGCGAGTACTGGATGGAGTTGTCTTGTGCAGCGTCTTGCGCTTGAATGATTTAAAATCACTTGAATGTTTAAATAGGCAAGGCTTAAAAACAAATTAGTGACAAATCCGTCAACTGTCCCAAGCCTCTTTCACGCTGGCCCTGGGCCATCGGGCAGTCCTTGTTGTTGAGCCCTGCGGTATATACCTTTTTTGGAAGTGCTGAACAGCTGACCTGGCCCTTCATATTGAAATAAGGTGCCAGAAATTATGAGCCATTAGAAGTTGTGTTTACACTTTATTTTTGTAGTTTCCTTGTTACAGCTATACGTTCTACGTTCAAGTACTGAGTAATATTAATTAGCGACATGTATTTACTATATGGTTAGTGTTAGAATGAGGGTTTGGTTTAGAGTTAGTTTCATGTAATTGTGCATATTGTTATTACTATAGCAACATGTAACATTTGCAACCAGGACACCATAAAATGAAGTGTTATCAAAGATGTTTCTGCCAAAATAATTAAATATTTCTTTTACTGAAACTGACAGTAGTTCTGATAATAACATCCGTTAATTGTTATCATAAACAAAAATACAACCCCAATTCCAGAAAATTTGGGACATTTTGTGAAATGCCATAAAATCAAGAATATGTTATTTGTTCATTCTCTTTAACCTTTATTTAATTGATTAAATTTCCAATGTTTTCACTGGCCAACTTAATTTTATTTTGTAAATATAAACAAATTTTGATTTTGATGGCTACAACACACTCCAAAAAAGTTGGGACAGAGGCATGTTTACCACTGTGTCAAATCACCTTTCCTTTTAATTACACATTTTAATCATCTGGGAGTTAAGGTACTAATTTTTAAAGTTTTGCAAGCAAAATTTTTGCCCTGTCACACTTAATACAAGACTTCAGCTGCTCAACAGTCCATAGTCTTTGTTGTCTGATTCTCCTTTTCATGATAGGCAATACATTTTCAATAGGAGACAGATCTGCTGGCCAGACAGTCACATCCACATGTGTCTACGAAACCATGCTGTTGTAGCACATGTAGAATGAGACCTGGCATTGTCTTGATCTAATAATCATGGACTTCCCATGAAAGATGTCATCTTGATGGCAGTATATGTCTCTGTACAATCCCAATATGCCTCCACGTCAATGGTACCTTCACACATATGCAAGTCACCAATGCCGTTTGCACTGATGCACCCCCATAACATGACAAATGTTTGCTTTTGCACCTATCACTGACTGAAGTCTGGATGGTCTCTTTCATCTTTGGGACTGACAATTTGATCTCCATTTTCCCAAAAAACAAGCTGAAATGTGGACTCATCTGACCACAGCACACATTTTCACTGTCTTTTGGACAATCTAAGATGAGCTCTGGTCCAGAGAACTTGCAAGCGTCTCTGCCTAGAATGGATGTATAGATTTCTCCTTGTGTAACAGATTCACATTGCATTTCTTGATGCACCTGCAGACTGTGTTAAATGACAACAGTTTTCCATAGTACTCCCGAGCCCATGTGGCTATACTTCACACAGCAGCATGACAGGTTCTCTTGCAGTGCCATCTGAGGGCTCAAACGTGACACACATTCAACTGAGTTTTCCTGCCTTGCCCTACATGTACTGAGATTTCTTTGGATTCCCTGAATCTTTTCACAAAATTATGTATGGTAGTTGGTGAAAGACCTAAATTCTTTGCAGTTTTGCATTGAGAAATGTGATTTTTGATTTGTCTGACAATTTGGCACAAAATGGTGAGCCATGATCCAGATTTGCTGGCAAAGACAGGATGCTTCGTATAAACTCAGTCATGATACCCTGACCTATTACTAATTCACCTGCTCATTGTGGACTGTTTCAAAACAGTTTAACTTGGATATTCTATAACCTTTAACACTTTTACTATGCCTCTGTCCCAACTTTTGTGGAGTGTGTTGCAGCCATCAAAATTAAAAATTGTTTATATTTACAAAATACATTTAAGTTGGTCAGTGAAAACATTGGATATCTTTTAATAGTACCTTTGACAATTAAATGAAGGTTAAAAACAGTTAACAAACCACATATTCTTGATTTTATTGCATTTTACAAAATGTACCAACTTTTATGGAATTGAGGTTGTATACAGCAGCACACACACACACACACACACACACACACACACATACACACACACACACACACACATGCGCGAAAGACTTATAAAAAAATAATACTGAAAAACACCTTTAAAAACTGATGATAGTGTAGTTCAAGTTTTTTATTCATGTTCTAAAACTGTTTTTCAATCTTATTGACCTTATCTTGGTCTTCAATTATTTATTTGGTTGTTGTCATCTTATGCCGGGTTCAAAAAAAAAAAAAAGAATATGAAAGAATGGTTGAGAATAGTTGCTTGTAAAAGCCATGCGTGCAAATTTTTTTTTTTTTTTTGCAGATCCATGACTGACTTCACTCCCTAAACTTTCCCTTGCCCTGTATTGTGCTCTCTCATTGGCTGTAGGTCATCACCGCTGTCATTTTAAGTCAAAACACATCATTTCATATTGTAGGACTGTGAATCACTGTTGCCGACAGGCCCGTGCCGGCGCTTCTCTCAGATCACGTGACGTCTTTCAAAACACACACTACACGAATGTCACTTATGTGAACGTGCACTGATTTGCCTCCGATTTTGGGCATTTGTCAGCGATTTCCGGGGCTGAAATCGTGCAGTGTGAATCAAAGACACATTATTAACCCAGGTTTTGTTATAGTCTGTTTTTGGTTGTCCATGTATAAGTAATGTGACCATTACACAGATTTAGTAATTTTTTGTTAGCAATATGGGCCAGGTCTCTGTAAATCCTTCCAAAACTCCACTTGGTCTGTCAAGCTTCTTGTCGTTGTGGCGATGAGTTTTGAATAGCGGCAGCGGTTGTATTGTACAGGGAAGACATTGAAAAGGCTCCCATCAGGTGGATCTGTTAGAGCGATTCCTAAATGTGTCATACATAGTCCTAGAAATACATCCTCTATGTAAACCGGTTTGACAAGTTGGGCTGCTTTAACAAGTTTCTCTGGCAGGTCTAGAGTGAAAACATATCCCAAACCCAGAGCGTAGGGTGGATAAAAAGGTGGGTCATAAACAGTTTTTGGAAGATACCATTTAGAACGAGGGTCTCTCAGTACCACTGCATTCCTTGCCACAAGTCCAGTCATATAGTTCTGCTTTGGTGCAGACAGAAGCATATTGACTAAGGTTTTCACATTGAGAAACACATCAGAGTCAACTTTCATTGCGTAGGAGGCATTCGGACAGTAAACAGTCAGCCATTCTAGCATTACCATTGTCTTAATGGTGAGATTGTAGTAACTGTCCCAGAAATCACTTTGTATAAGGTCATGATACTTCTCACTTTCCTGCAGCAATTTTTGTTGAAGCATTTCTCTTTCTTCTGAAGTGGGTAGACCCAACAGAAATAATATGCTCACAGTCTTGTCCCCAACTAACTTCTCTGATCCCCAAGTTGAACGAATGGCATCCCGAGCAGCTGTATTGCTTGGAGTTACTGGTACCAGTAATACCACAAAAGGGTTTTCCTTCTGGCACTTCTCTGGCTCATTCAAAACTAAGTTATACTTGTGTGGGTAAGCCACACAATATGGTTCCGGGGGCTTCCACGGTTCAGCAGAAGTCACTGTTGGCACTCTGTTCAGCGAATCGTTGACTGCTTTAGTGGTAAATTTCTCCGGAAGAAATAATCCAACTGTTACAGCCCATGATTCTGAGAGTTCATAGGGGACAAGGTAGTAGCACAGGAACAGGACCAGGATAATGGTGAATATAACAAATGAACGAAGAGATCTGCATCCATTATTTGATTGGCCTTGACTAAAAAGAGAAAAAAATGTTTGACCTGTCTTTTGGCATGTCATGTGTTAATGCATTCATCTAAATAAATGTTTGTTATCATTAATACACACAGTGATGCTGTACAGGGTATATATGATAAGGTACTATACAGTTACAAAAATCTTCAGGTACATTTGATGTTTTGCAACTCATGCACAAGGTTAGAAACTGTTTTATCTAAATCTGTATGCCTCTTCTGAAAATATTTTACAAACTGAATCATTGTTAACTAAACAGTACATTTCCTACAATGTGGGTAGGGATGTCGCGATATACCGGTATTGACGATAACCGTGATATTCAAAGCAACAATTATCGATATCGTGTTAATTTAGTGTGTGACGATATATCGGTATTGGCGATAACCGCGATATTTAAAATGAACAAGACTCTTATGATAACACCACTATGGAAGCAGAATAATGACAATAGTTTTTGAAACATAAAGCATGCTGAATTCCACAAATCGAAAAAAAGATGCATTGCAATTAACAGTGCTTGCATTTTAATGCCTTGTATTTCCAGGGCTTGCATTTTTAGGTCCTGAAATTTAACATAGTTGTTTATTTAAGCTGTGAATAATTCAATTCAAAATATTTCATACACATTTTCATAATTAAAAATTCAATAATTCATATTCACCTCCCAGAATTCACTTCCAAAATATTCAATCTGTTGATGTATAATATTCGACAGGCCAATTTCAGTCATTTTATTTCACTTTCCAAATTCGCTGCCACAAATTCAGTGGTTAAAAATTCGCCAGAAAATTCAGCGTTGCACATCCGGGAACCGCAGGAACAGCAGTAGAGCACCGATGCATGATCTCCAGCTGATGTCAGCTGCTCACCAGCTGGTGGCGCAAGCGGCTGTTGATGAAGGCCATATGTGGATCAAGTCATTCATTCACAAAAACTGATTTGCAGAAATGGAGCAAGTGCTAAGTATAAGTTTTGATTATCGGGGCCAGTATAAACATGTGGAAACGCTGATTGTGTGTATGTTTAATTCAACATCTTTGCTGTTTCCCGTAGCCTACATGTAAGCAGCTTTCTCTACCACAAAGGAGATTATAATGCTCTTTTACCCAACGCTGAAGTACAGAACTAACATTACATCTGAGGAAGACATATATTGCTTTCGGTTGCTTAGTTTCTGTAACTTTGTATCATGGCCTGTGTGACGCTGTGCTGTAATACTGGGGTTCCCCTCATACGTGACACTCCAGGATTCCCCAACGACACCTAAAGCCTAACTAATACAGTCATATAAGATCTCAGATCTCAGAATACACTTTACTGATGATTATGCGAACTATATCGACAGTTAAGCAGATGTAGAATATGAACGAACGCGCAAGGTTTCACGCTGTTTCCCGGTTAAAGAAAACGCATTACGCGGCTCAGTAGCAATGACAGCTATCAGGCTTGTTGGAGATGCGCCTGAAGTGTAGGCGAGAGCAGGCGGCTACAGTGAGGGGAGGAGTGAAATAAGCGCAGTCAAGATGGGCAGTTCTGACCTCTCGAAGTGGAACAGATAGCTACGAGATCAAAGGCGGATATCGTGTTATTCTCACTCATATGCTGTGCTGCTGATAAAAGTGATATAATTTCAGTTCTGTTGCTTTTATATGAATATAAATATGATGAACAAGACACTCAAAGTGCTTGCTATTTAATCCCATACGAAAGAAAGGCGTATTTATCATCCATTTCTACTTTAATACAAACATGTATTTTAGATTTTTATAGAAATATGACAACAATCACATATCTCACACAGAGATCGCACTGTCATAGTGTTTGGGAATATTCAAGCATAATTTAAATACACAATCACATGAAATCAGATTAAAAAAACATTTTAGCAGAGAACGCAGTATCACAGTTGTCTGAACCAATGAGCATTAAGCTGTGTCGTCAGTCAGTCGTTTCCCATCATGCTTTTGATCAGCGCAGTCCGTGGAGAGCAACTGCGCGCGACTGCACAATCCGACACAGCCGCCTCGCCGTCGCGAGAGTTTTTTGGCACATGTCAGCATGACATCAGAACAAGGCGGACGTAACTCGGACACTTTATATTTCTTTATTTTAAAAGATGTTTATGGTAACTATTATTTATTTGTTTTTCTCTTTATATTTCTTTTTTGTTATTACTATTATTTAGGTATTTACTGTTTTGTATTCTGGCTGTGTATGTATTTTATTGCTTTGACTATATCCCCTGTGAATGTTATATGTTTAATAATAAAAAATAAAAATAAAAAACTCGGACACTTTTCTAACCGGCATGCATCTCGCGGTGATCACCGGTGATCGGTTCTGCGCAGATTTTGCTCATCTCAAACAAGCCTATTAAAAGACCAAACTCAGATCTTACTGATGATGCAAACAGATGAGGATATGCAAGTTACAGA
Organism: Tor tambroides; assembly: GCA_021397915.2. NCBI lineage: Eukaryota > Metazoa > Chordata > Actinopteri > Cypriniformes > Cyprinidae > Tor > Tor tambroides. Next base: position 35,044 of record JAFVLL020042336.1, on the reverse strand, counting down.
ACGCGCAAAACCACACGTTAAACATTTCCCATAAAGAAAACACTTAATGTGGTTTAATTGTTGCCTCAGTGATAATAAATGATTAAATTCAGCATCTAATTAATAATGTATTACTGTATATTATGTACATTTAAGCAGATGAGCCCAGAATATGAGCCCACAACCAACAAGTTTCACCAAACCATTTTTTCTCCCACAGAAAACCAAGCGCATAGTTTCGCCTAGGCTGCTTTAGGGACCATCTGAAAATTTACCTCACAGTACAAAACGAAGTAAAAATTTATTAAATTATTTAAATTTAATTATTAAAATCCAATAACTTATTCAAATTGATGTTTACAGTAAATGAATAATTTACTCAAACTGACTAAATATATATTGCCAATAACTCGCCTTAGACCAGTGGTTTTCAAACCACTCAGGTGGGTCGCGAGACTGAAAAAATGGGTCGCCAGGATGATTTAAGGAAAACGTATGTACGTAACCAAGTTCAAGACTCAGGAAAGAAGCAACTAAATAAACATAAACAACAAAATGAAAGTAACCGGCAGCCGCCTCAGGTCGGAATCAAATGTGTATTTGTGTTTGCGCTCTGTTTTTGCAGCTTGTTTACATAGTAGTAAATCAAAGACATATCTGTTGATTTCTATAACACAATGGCCAATCAGAGGAGTTTTAGTGAGTCAGAATCCACTCACCGCTCAGAATGCCAGTGCTTTTGTTCAGTCCAGAGATATGGAAGCTCGCGACGCAAATCCTCTTATTATAATGAACAAAGTGTAGAGGTGATGTAAATAAGAGATTAAATGTGCCGTGTTGACAGATTCATTGATTATAGCGGAATTAGAGATCGCGATCAACTGAAAGGAGTAACAGCTTTTTAAGAAAGCGTACTTTGCGCACTTTCTTTGCTGTATATTCTCCATTCAAAATTTGAATAAAAGTTTCGTTTTTCATGCTGATAAGAGGACCAATGTGGCGTACTTGCAACAAACTTTCGGAAGCGACATCCGCATATTCTCTTGAAATTGCAATGACGTTGTGATAATCATAACTATGGACTGGACAAAACATGATATTTCAGAATAGATGTGCATGAAGGCAAAGCACCCTCACTAATTTCAGAAGCACCGACAGTGATTTGATTTTGGAACAGAGCATCCTTCCGGTGGGCCTCAAAGATTGGTCTGTAGCTCAGTCTTTCCTTCCTTCTTTCTTTCTTTCTTTCATATATATATATATATATATATATATATATATATATACACACTGTACATGGGTCACGTCAATTTAAAAAGAAAAAAAATAGGAAAAAAAATCGCTCATAAAAATGTTTGAAAACCACTGCCTTAGACAATAATTTCCTTAAGTATGTACACTACACAAATATTTTTAAGAAAAAAAATTACAGTAATTCACCAAAATGTGATTTTTCGTGTTCCAAATGTTGTATGTTACTAGTGACCAGACTGACTTACTACAGTTGAAATTTTGCCAACATCTTCCTCACTGTACATACAGTATATAATTATTCTTAAGAAATTACTGTAATTCACAAAGTTTTTTTTTTTTTGCTCCAAAGTTTGTAGTACATTCCTAGTGACTAGACTGACTTACTATAGGTTAAATTTTGCTAATACCTCCCTTAATGTACATAAAGTACATCAATATTTTATACTACAACCTTTGGAACATGAACAATTCCTTTTTGGGGTCTTACAGATTTTTTTTGTTTTAAATAATTGTAAATTGTACATACAGTAAGGGAGATACTGGCAAAATGTCAACGTACTACAACCTGTGGAACATGAAAAACCCTTTTGGTGAATTACTGTAGTTTTTTCAAAAAAGATATTTGTGTACTGTACATACCGTAAGGGAGATATTGGCAAAATCTAACCTGTAGTAAGTCAGTTTTGTACCTAGCAACGTACTACAACCGTTGGAACATGAAAAAAAAAATCTTTCCAGGGATTTTTTATATGTAAATAATTGTGTACTGTACATATATAAAAAGGGAGGTATTGGCAAAATCTCATCTGTAGTAAATCACTATGAGCAATACAAGCTTTACAATTTGAATGTGTGTTATTTTAAATGTTAAAAGTCATTTTAATTTAAATACTTTGGACGTTTTAACCCAGTCGGTGGAATTGTCAGACGGCCCCTTGGGTGCGATAGCGCGTCAGTGCTTTCTCCGGTTTACATTTGCAGCAACAATACACCTAGGCGGTTTTGAACTCCTTTTTTATGTCGATATAAAGTGGTTGCTTACTGTTAAATCAAATCGTGGTATTGATATCTTTAGATAGATCAGTGGTAAGGGAAAGCAATGAAAATGCAGCGCGTTGCATTCTTCTGACCTCATTTGCTTGCCTGTATGTAGTTCGCATAATCATCAGTAAAGTGTACTGTGAGATCTGAGGCCTTCTATCACTGTATTAGTTGTAGGGTATGCTTAAGATCATTGATGGGTGTTTACACTTTATGGCTTAAGAGACCATTTTAGCCTTTTGACATTTGCATATAACTCACAGACCTGGCCCCTACATTCTATCTTTATATGGTCATAAATGCCAGTGGTTGCCCTCACTATCAAGAAGAGGCTTAAACAGATCAACTCTGTTCTCTCCGTTGGACTTCAAACACATTCCAAAGAGAACTAAACGACCCTCGGTACCAGGCCTGGCTGTCCAGTGGACTACCCCCAAGATTAAAAGACACATAACACACACACATAGAGACATCTTCTTTATTTAGACCATAATTAATAAGTTACAATTGTATCTGGTATATGCATGTGTTGTTTGTTTGTTTCCTTATTATATTAGCCTAGTTATCACTTGTTATTCATATTAGTAAGCTCTAAACACTCATATTCAGGTGTTTGAATGTATCTCTGGTTTAATATCTTTTAGATGTCTTTTTCTTGATATCAAAATGATCTGCTCTTTATTCCTCAAACAATGATGTACACTATGTGATCGTGAAATATATCATACAAGTTTTACTGTACTGTGGGAAGAATTACACCGATTGAGCAGAACAGTCATAAAACATGCAAATGAGATGTCAAGTGGAACAAAGAAACACTTTCCCGCTGAAACTATGTGCCTTGTTATTGGTCAAATGAACCAAAATGGGTGTTACAGGGAAACCAGATAAAACTTCTCCCACACCCAAAAGGCGAGGTCTTCTCTTTACTTTCGGTGCCCTGGAGACACACTTATCACCTTGGAAATCTCGCGGCTCCCCTTCCGGGGGGAGTCCGAGCTTCTGGCAGTTTTAAGTTCAGTAACTTTGACCAATCAACCCATGACTGGAATGACGAAGCTTTCACTCCTAAAGGAATTCATCAAGAATCTACGCATTATACATGCAACGGGACCCTTTACTCAGCATCCACAAAACCAATGCAAGTAACCGCTTGTTAACTATTTAGATGCGCTTCTAGGCTTCGACCCCTTTTAATTAAGGTGATGTGATTCTCTGATGGTTCTTAGCTTGTGTCTAGCTGATGCCTGTCATTACACTCTACTCTCGTGCGCACTCTCTCTCTCTATGCCTTCCTTGCGTTGGCATCTATGTTTAATGTGTGTATGTTTGTGTCTAGTTCCCCCTGTAGTGTAGTTTAATAAACATCCATATGTATTCACACTTGGTTGTCGGTGTCTGCTGCTCACAGAATGAGGTCACTGTAACGTTCCAGTTTTGTTACATGCTCAGGGAGCAATGTATTAGTAAGGAAATTATTTTTCGTGGCCAGAGAAATAATTTTCCTTAGAGTCAATAGACGAATAAAACTGTCCGTACTGCCGGCGAACAAATCATTTTATTGTACTATTAATGCTACAGTTAATTCCTGAAGATGAATATATAATTGATAACAACCGTTATGAGTAATTATGTTCATCTACTGAGCTTAATTTGCTACACTTGAGGCGTCGTTATCGTGGCTGAATGGGGAATCCATGCCTACTATGAGGGGAACTCTTAGCATAAGGTGCACAGCGCCACATTGTGTCAAGATGCAGTTACAGAACTAAGCAACCGAATAAAGCAATATGTCGTCTTCCTCAGATGAAGGTTCTACCCTCCAGCGTTGGGTAAAAGACATTATAATCTCCTTTTGTGGTAGAGAAAGCGTTTACATGGTAGGCTAATGCAAAACAACTAAGATGTTGAATTAAACATACACACAATCAGCTCCACATGTTTATATTGGCCACGATAATCAAAACTTCTACTTAGCGCTTGCTCCATTTTTGCAAATCAATTTTTGACTTGATCCACATATGGCCTTCATCAACCACCGCTTGCGCCACCTGCTGGTGAGCGGCTGACATCAGCTGGAGATCATGCATTGGTGTTCTACTGCTATTCCTGGGGGTCCCGGATGTGCAACGGTGAATTTTCTGCCGAATTTTATCCACTGAATTTGTGGCAGCAAATTTGGAAAGTGAAATAAAATGACCAAAATTTGCCTGTCAAATATTATACATCGTATTTTTAAACAGATTGAATATTTTGGAAGTGAATTCTGGAAGGTGAATATGAATTATTGAATTTTTACTTATGAAAATGTGTGTCAAATATTTTCAATTGAAATATTCACAGCTTAAATAATCAACTATGTTAAATTTCAGGACCTAAAAATGCAAGCTCTGGAAATACAAGGCATTAAAATGCAAGCACTGTTAATTGCAATGCAACATTTTTTTCGATTTGTGGAATTCAACATGCTTTGTTTCAAAAACTATTGTCATTATTCTGCTTCCATACACCACATGTAAATACTCCAGCGCCAGTACCTGGTTGACCTCCAGGTGGCAGTATTGCGCCTTAACCCTGACACCACGCTCGCAGCTACTCTCCGAGAAGAGCCGTGTTCATCAGAGTAAGTTGCCATTGTTTTACTAGTCATAGAATGGGAAATGTTACATTAACCTGTTAACAGGTTTTCTGTGTTCATATATTTAAGTAAAGGGTGATTATTTTAATAAGTACCGCGTTTTCTTTACTGGTCTTATTTTTGTGTTTGCAATCAATACGGCCTGTGCATAGTAACACTTTATTTCTTTGTGCAAATCTATTAACAGTTACACGATTAAAACTGATCTTGAAAAATTCGGTGTGCTCTGGCTTAGTCTGCGCAAGCACCGGAAAGCGCCGGAAGTGATCTCTCGCGCCAGAGCGCGCGCCCGCACGTCACACACCGGATGCGTGCGCGCACTCAGATCACTTGGACATGGTTGTGTACAAGAGGTAAAAACTACAGCAACACACTCGCTTTCTCACACAAAACCGCTCGTTTCGTGTTTTAGGCCATCATGTAGTTGTACATATGGGAATTGTTTAATTTGGATTTCTCTGTGCATGTTCTTCTTCCCTCTTATAGAGCCAGTGACCAATACCTGCCATTATATGACTGACAGACTAGAACGGTTTGACCTAAAAATATCAAAATTGGATCTACTGAAGAAAAAAAGACACCTACATCTTGGATGCCCTTGGGGTAAGCTGAAAGATATCAAATTCAAATTTTAATAGTGCCTCATCTGCGGTCGTTCTAGACGCACATTAATACTGAATTAGCAGCGCTCTTACTGCATGACTTCAGTGGCGCCGGTGCAACTATAGGTTAAAGAGCTTAAAATACGGGTTAACAGGTTAAAGTATCAGTTACCGTAATGTGGCAACACTTTACAATAAAGTTCATTAGTTAACATTAGTTAATTATATTAGTTAACATGAAATAAGAATGAACGATACTTCCACAGCATTTATTAATCTTAGTTCATGTTCATTTCAGAATTTACTAATGCATTATTAAAATCACAAGTTGTGTTTGTAAACATTAATGCACTGTGAACTAACATGAACAATGAACGACTGTATTTTTATTAACATTAACAAAGATTAATAAATTGTGTAATAAATGTATTGTTATTTAATACATTAATGTTAACAAATGACATCTTATTGTAAAGTGTTACCATTAATATTTCTTAATCATACCGTTGAACTTCACAGTATTTTCTCTCGTTATATCATAGGAGCTCCAAAGAAGACAGAGAAAGCCAGAGTCTTGTGCCCTGCATTTATCAGTATCCTTATGTTCGTAGAAACTCCCAAGGTTTCTATTGATATCGCGCTATATCGATATCATGAATTCTTATGGCCACAATAACAATGATATAAAAAATCTAATATCGTGACAGCTCTAGTGGGTAGTAACTTAGATGAAAATATGTTATGTCTTTATAATTTAATAAACAAATTAAAACAGAAGCATTGGTGCTTTACCTTTGTTTTTCACAGTCTTCCACCATATTTCCTCTGTTAGTAGATTTTCATATGCATTATCAAGCACTACCATGGCATGGCACCGCACACGGTGAACGTGAAGTACATAGTGAGACAAAACTTCTCTTTTTTTTTTTTTTTTTTCTTGTTTTGCATAACTAGTTCCACCCCTCTACCACATTAGCGACAAGAAGGAAACAGCATTGTCTATTATGATATATGCCATGAGTGAAGATCATATGAATTACACAAAGCCCATCACTGACTTAGAACCTAGCATATGATTTTTCCAATATGTTAGTATAGTAATTAAAGATAATGAGGTCATGCTATGAGATTTTGAAAGCAGAATAAATTGTACTTCCCAGTAGTGCTACAGTATGTGTATGAACATGTTAAAAACACAGTGTATCTCTCCAGGGGTTGATCATGATTTTTGTCATTTGTGTTGTGAGGACAACACCATGGTTACAATGAAAACATTTTCATCTCAGGGTATTGTACTGTGGTTTTCAAAGGTAAAACACAAATCTGCTAATCTGCTATTGGTGTTTCAAAAGACACACCTATATTCATGTGTTTACGTATTTTGTCATAGATCATATTTCTGTAGCTTATCATGCTGGTGAAAGAGAGTTAAATGCCACATGGATGAATCTTTTGGCACAAAATCTTTGAACAAATACATAAACAACCTATTATATGTGTAAAGGAAAAAGAAAGAAAGGAAAGGAAAGGTAAGCTAAATAAAGAACAATTTGAAAGTGTAGAAGCATGTCTAGCCTTTCAAGGACTGGGAAAAAGTGTCCCCATCTTTTGATACTGCATGTTTTATGATACTGTTTTGAATTATGGATGTAAATTGTCATTACCTTGAGTACAAAGTGTGCTGCTCATTTCACACAGCTTCATCAATGGCACATGAATAATAAATGAGTTTTGTGTCACACAGTAGACCGAAAATAATAAATGTAAAAAAAATGCAATGTGTCAACAGTGAGGAAATCAAAACTAGTCAGCAGCCAGTTGTGAGCTATTCTATCATTAGCAAGTTCAGCTATTATTTGAGTCAAAAAGGGTCAGTGATGTTGAAAAAGGAAAAAAAAAAAAAAAGTCAAGCCACATGATAGCCAGTGGCAGCTGGTGGAAAATTTTCCACATAGAACTGTGCCACAACAGTTTTAGCAAACATCCAACTACGATTTAATGCTAAAAAGATAAAGAAAAAGTTTAAGAAAAAGACTTGAAATATATTTTAAATAAAGATAATTGTTTTACCAAGTTCAGGATAAAGTTTATGAATGATTCTCACAAAATAAAGCTTTTTTTTTTTCAAGGTAAATTAAAATAAAATAAAAAATAATAAAAAAATAAATATCTCCTGTTATTGCAGCTTGACTTGTGTATGTGTATGTGTGTGTATCGCCCTGTATTGGCCAGCTGGCATTGATGATAACAAACATATTAGACTAATGTGTATGTACTGTTATGTGTCTTAACAAAGGCAACATACAATAGTACAATTGTACATTGTACAATTAAAGAAAAGTCTAAACCTACTCGTGTGCTCTAATGTAATTTGAATATTTTTGAAAATAATTTTTTAAACCCCCTAAATGTTCGAAAACCTAAGCATTGTGATTTACTAGTACATGCAAAAATATTCACATTCATGAAACGACATTGTAGTTACTTTCATTAAATATTGTACCAGTGACATTAAGTATGCCTAAAAAGATGTAAATTTGCTGAAATTAAATAGTGAGTCCTTGAAGTAGATATAAACCTTTATGTTTTTTTTTTTCTCCCAAAAACTATTGCATATAATAGGTACCGATTATTTGGCTTATCACATTCTTGAGCTGCTTGAGCTTGAGTTTTCGGCAATATGGATTATTGAATAATGCAAACCACAAATACCAAAAGGTTGAAGGTAACTACAATTCTACAATTCTTATCATTCATTATAATGTGGTGTGGCCTGAATGAATGATTAGAATCACAATATAAATGTATAAAATGGAACAATAATCACAAATACAGACAAATTCATATGTTTAAGGGTAAAGGAACACACTATATGCAAAACCTCAGTCATTTTAACGTAATTTTAAAATTATTTTATTGATTTATTACAGAAATCACATTACAACAGATTCAAAACCACATGTAGAAAATATGAAAACCAACAAAATATGAAGAGATATGCAAAATAATAGATCAGATTTCATTGCAGCATGCAGTTGGCTGGCTGGCAGTTGTGCCATTGACCTTGCGTAGACTATTACTGTTAGTGCTGGCCCAAGAAAAAGAGTGTCTCTCCAGCACTCTCTGGGTGTCCTCTTTAGCATCCAAGGTGGCCGCTCCCTCTTCTTTACAAATCATTTCATGTTCACGCTTCAGCTCGTGATATGAACGAGAAAACACATGGAAAATAGATGTAGCTGGAAAAGCCATGATAAGAATACCACTCAGTATGCTGCTAAAGGCAACAACCTGGCCAGGTATACTGTGTGGTACCATGTCACCGTAGCCAACTGTTGTCATGGATATGATAGCCCACCAATAGGAATCAGGAATGCTGCTAAAGCTGTGGGGCCCAGTGGGCTTTTCCTTTGTGAATTCTTTCTCTGCCAAATGTACGAGGGGTGAGAACAGAGCTACAGCCACACAGAGGAAGAGAAGCAGGAGTCCAAATTCTCGCATACTCCATTGTATCGTAAGCCCCAGTGTCTGAAGGCCCAGTGAGTGTCGTGCCAACCGCATCACATACAAGATTCGCAGGGCACGCATGACTCGCAGAATTAAACCCAGCTTATCTAAATATCCATGACCAACGCTACCATTAAACTCGGCTTCCTCAGATTCATCTTCGCTATCGACATCCAAAGAAATGTAGTATGGCAGAATGGCTATGACATCTATGATATTAAGTGGATTTCGAACAAACTGCAGTTTGCTATGAGCCTGCAGGAAGCACAACAAAAACTCCATGGAGAACCAGGCTAAGCACACCGTTTCCACTATGAATATGTTGCGACATTTTTCTGAGCATTCACCCTGTAAAAGAACAATGAGCAGAAATCAGGTGATTGTTTAGATTTAACCACTTAAATGGTCTGCAAAATCTGTAAAAAACAATGTAACAACTATTGACATTGACATTTTTGCTTGATTAAAGGAAATATGAAAGACTTAATGTTTTTGGATACAGATTCAAAAGTGTTTAAAAGTGGGGTGGGGGTGCAGTTATTAAGAAAGTCTGTAGTATTTGGCTGGTCATGTGACATGTGACATTTTTTTTCTTATTATTTATATACATTTGGGTTTCTACATCATTTGTTGTTAAATTAATGCTAATTAATTGTTGTGCCATACAGTATGTGTTACCATGATAGCGTTTTGTATTTTCCTGTATGATACTGTGCACCTACTACAGTATATATTTGTATTTACCTCAGCTTATTCTCTTTACCACCTGTTTTAAAGGTGGTTGTCAGTATATTATAAAAACAGGTAAAAACAGATTTCATTATTCCAATAAAAATTTTTTTTTTTTAAATGAGGTTTTTATTGTAAATTTAAATTAAAGTGTAAAACGGTCCCGCTTTATATTAGGTGGACTTAACTACATACTTACATTTAAATTAACAATTTGGTACAATGCACTTATTGTGTACATACATGTTTTTACGTTGTACTTATATTTAAAAAATTACCTGCATGTACTTACATCTGTAATTAATTTCTGTAATAACATTTATAATTACACTGTTGACCCATCCCTTACACCTTAACCCACCCTCAAACCTACCCATACCATCAAACTGTCCCTAACCTTACCCATATCCCACCTCGATAGCAGCAAAAGTGTTTTGCAACACAGTATGAACACAATAAGTACATTGTACTTGCATCAAAAAATAAGTACAAAGTAGTTAAGGCCACCTAATATAAAGTGGGACCGTGTAAAACTAATGTGTAAAACTACAGTAAAGTAATAATACAGCTTTTATAAGGCTATTGCACATCTGTTTTTAAGTGTACAAATCATTTTGTACTGTTCTAGTTAATTAATACTTTATTGAGAGAAAAATAACAGAGTATACCTTTAATCCTTTGAATTCTGGTCCTAGGGACCCACTGCTCTGCCAATTTTGTATGTCTTCCTCATTTAACACAGCTGATTTAGATCATCAGCTTGCTACGAGAGAGCTCGATGAATTGAACTGAATGTGTCAGATAAGGGAGACATATGAAATATGCAGAGCGGTGGGTGTCCAGAACCAGAGTTGAGAACCACTGATGTAAACAAACTGTAATTTTCAGAACTCAGAATCCCTTTCAGCAGTTCAAGAAAACTTTGGCTATGCACCTTTAACATTTTTAATAAAAATGATGATTATTTGGAATTTATTTTTTGGCTCCTCAGCACCCCTGTCTGTTCTGGCTACTGGATCTCTTCTTCCCCATCACTCTCCAGACTCTTTCCACCCTGCCCTCCTGGCTCCCCTCCTCTTCCTGTTCCATTCATCCTGCTCCTCTTTGGATCTTCTATCTGCCTGCCAGTCCCAAAGTTTCCTATCTCCACTCTCCAGGTTTCACTCTCTCTATCCCCTGCCATTGCCATTCTATATTTCCTGGTGTTCACCACTGGTCTTGTAGCTCCAGCATGCCTAATTTGGCTAATGCAAAACAACCACATGCTTGGCTGGGATCTCCTGACTGTTGCCTCCCTATTTCTCCCTGCAATCCTGTTTTTGTGTGCTTTCAATATGTCACTGTTATCCCTGCAACTGATTCCTCCTGTTTTACCATCCTGACAGTTTAATCTGGCCAGCACGGAATTAGCAGGGTCTGACCAGATCCAGGCTACCATTGCCTGCTCCTGTTTGTTCCCAGGTGGCTCCTTATAATGGGGTTCCTAAGAGAGGGGAGTACTGGTGAGCATCATCCCTTTTTCTGATTCCCCTGTGTTGCGCACCACCATGCCTCTCAAGAAAAAAATAATTGCCATGGATTTCAACAGAATCATCTTCACCCATGTTACCCCATCTTGGGCAACTACAGTGAGGATATTGCATTTTATGTCCTTGAGTCCCCCCAGCATACCTATTGCGCTGGGGCACCCATGGTTGGTGAAACACAGCCCTCACTTTGGTTGAGACAGGAATTCTGTGTTAGCATGGAGCAGTTATTGTCACACGTTTTGTCTAGGTGTTGCTTCATCTGCTGGCACTTCTTATTTTGTGTTTCAGGGGGAGGACACTATAGATCTGACCAGAGTCCTTGCCAGGTACCAGACCCAAGACCTTAGACTCTATGACTGTGCCATCAACCTCCTCCCAGGTTTTTCTCTGCCACGTAGCTGTCTTTACCTTCTCTCGGTGCTAGAGAGAGAGTCTCCAAGTACATCCAAGAGTCACTGGTAGCTGGCCTCATCTGTTCTTTCCTTCTCCTGCAGGTGCAGGGTTCTTTTTTGTGGAGAAGACAGATGGTTTTTTGTGCCCCAGCATCAATAATCGTGGGCATAACTATGTCACAGTAAAGAATAGGTACCCCCTGCCATCAATATCCTCGGCCCCCGAGCTGCTGCAGGGAATGTGAATCTTCACAAAGCTTTGTCAGACAAAGCAGCCACCACACACTCCATATATAGTTTCAATGTTGTATGCATAAATAATAGCCTAACAGTGTGTGTGTTTAATTTCTCAGATGTTGTGCTCAGAGACATAATCTATCCATTTGTCTTTGTGTACATTGATTCCCCATCTTTGCAGGTACACACTCAGCATGTCTGACAGGTGCTCCAAAGGCTACTTGAAAATCAACTTCATGTCAAAGCAGAGAAGTGCATATTCCAAGCTGACTTAGTTCCCTTCCTGTCACAAAGTACCTCAGTGGAGCGGAATGTAGATCCTGCTTAAGTGAGGGCTGTCTCAGAGTGGCCAGTCCCCGATTCTCACAGAGCATTACAGCGGTTCCTAGGGTTTGCCATTTTTTATTGCCATTTCCTAAGACAATCCCACTTCCTGAAGCCATCAGCTCACCTGGTCAGAGTATGCCCACAATACGCTCCCAGGGCAGCCACTGGTATGCCCCCTTACAAATTCAGCTGGTTATCAGCTGCATATTTTTGCTTCACAGGAACCTGAGGCACATGTACCCTTCACCAGGCCTTTGTCCAGTGGTACAGACTCAAATGAGAAAGAGTGGCAGAAATGCCAAGGTGGCAGCAGATTGTCATCTGACTCCTTAACCCAAGTGTGTCTGTGGGCAGAGGGTATGGCTTTCCACTAAGGACCTGCCCCTTAAGGAGTTGGCACACAAGCTGGAACCCAGATTGTTAGGGCCATACCTCATTACCAAAGTCTTAGGTCCAATGGCAGTGCTTCTCTCATGTATCGGCTTTCATGTGTTTCATGTGAAGCCTGTAATTTCCCTTTGAACCTATGTCTGTTCCTTCCCTTTCTCCACCTATCTTGCTGTGCTAAGGAGGCTGCTGGACACCAGGAGGCGTGGTAGGGGATAAAGTACCTTGCGAAGGGTGCTGTCTTGGGACATGTCGAACCACTCCTGGGGGCGGGGGCAGGCTTACTGTCAGGGCGCTGGTCTGATCAGCAGTTTGTTGTGTTGCTTCATTTGTTTATCTGGATAAAATGACTGACATATGGTGCTTGTGTTTGTCACCCCATGTGCTCTATTGTCTATTGTTACCCTGCCCCTCTTATTATCTTGTTATCTCACTATGGCTTGCTTTTGCTTCCCAGCTCCCCTGTCTGTTCTGGCCACCAGATTCCTTCTACTTCACCACTCTCTTGCTGCCCTACCCTCCCGGCTCCCCTCTTCTTCCTCCCTGTTGAAAAAAACAAACGTGCTGATTAGGTATGTTTTGAAGCATGACTGCTGGTTTGAGATGGTCATGTGCTGGTCCTTAGCTGGTCATGAGCTGGTTTAAGCTGGTAATGTGCTGGTCCCAAGCTGGTCTTAAGCAACTAGCCCAGGACCAGCTTAGGAACAACACATGACCAGCTTAAACCAGCTCATGACCAGCTAAGAACCAGCTTAAACCAGCTCAAACCAGCATATGCTGTTTTTTTTTCAACAGGGCTGCTCCATCCATCTGGCTCCTCTTCAGAACTCTTATCTGCCCGCCAGCCCCAGAGGATTCCAGCAGTGGCGGACTGGCCATCTGGAGCACCGGGAGTTTTCCCGGTGGGCCGCTGTACAATGTGGGCCGGCCCTTTGTGTAATATATATAAAAAATGGCTATAGCACCAATGACATCCTTCCATCGACCCAGACGAATGGCCCAGGTCATGCGGCCCACTTCATTCAAAAATTGTAATTAATTTTGCGTGCTCTGGCTCAGTGCATGTTCAAAAGTGCTCACAATGTCAAAATGTTTGAAATAGCCAATCAAAGTGAAGTTGCGTTTAGCGTTCACAGATGCTGCACTGCGCGCGACTTAAATGCGAGCTGAAGCAGCTGAACATGACGAGACAATTCAGCAATATTTGCCAACCGTTTAATTAAACGGCAAACATTAATTTTCAGGAATGCAAACTACTTCTGGCCTTTTCAAATTTCTCAGATTTTAATGCCATTATTTGAATGGTCACAATGTAGGCTACATAATGCAGTTTTCAGCAGACATGAGATGAGTTAATGCAAATCTGCTTTCTTCCGCGATTTCACGTGTCTAAGAAAATGTTTAAAAATCTATAAAAAAAAAAAAAAAACATTCTCAATCTTACTCTAGAACATTGTAAATCTGAAGACTTTTGCTTTCAAGTGCTGTGCATAGGAAAGTGATTTATAGGCTTAATAAAAATATAATTTGCTTATTAATTCACATGCATTAGCATATTTTATATACACACTGGTGGTTAAAAGTTTGAAATAATTAAGGCTTTTTATTTATTTATTTATTTGAAAGAAGATTGCGTTTATTTGATCAAAAATACAGTAAAACAATAGCCTAATATTATGAAATATTACACTTAAAATAGTGGTTTTCTATTTAGGATGTTTTATAATGCAATTTATTTCTGTGATCAAAGCTGAATTTTCAGCGTCATTACTCCAATCTTCAGTGTCCCTTCAGAAATCATTCTAATGCTGCCTAATTTGCTGCTTAATTATCAGTTATTATTTGTGATCAATTAATAATAATGGTTTTATTATTGGTATAATGGTTCTCAGTTAAAGAACAGCATTTATTTTAAATATAAGTACTTTGTAATAAGTGTAAATACCATTGTCACTTAAATCAATTTCATCAAACCTTTTTGTATTGTATGCACCTTGATTTAATGCAACATTGTTGAAGAAAATATTAATTTATAGTTTTTAATTCACTTCAAGACTGAATTGTATTCAATTCAGGTTTATTTAATACGCTGAATTTTATTACAAACTGCGTGCCAGGGCCTGTACCATGATGGTAGATGAACAAATTCAGAGTTATATGATAAGTTCTGAGCTGATAAAGAAACCACTCCAATCTGGCTTTGTTGGTACCATGAAGCTGATCATCAACTTTCTCTGTCAACTCAAGCTTGATCCTGAGTTAATGGAGCAAGTGCACATGAAAGTGTGACATCAGCGGTGAACAGCCAATCACAACACAGAGCAAGTGTGATTCACTTCTTGCGAGAGAGCCAGCGAGATTCAAAACTCTTTTGTTAAAGGTTAAGAGATTAAAGAATATGATGGATTTAAACGCATTTCCACTGAAGTACTTGTCCATGAAAGAGGACAAATAAAGGAAATGATCTTGCTCTATCAGTGCAGTCACAAGTGAAACTTGTGAAATTAGTTTATATAGTTGATAATATATAGTGATAGAGACTCAAGCATGTAAGGTCACATGTAGCCATTTTTAAAGTGTTATTGATTCTACCACTTATTTATATTACATATGATCTGTATATATTAATATTCATGTAAATGAATGTTTTATAATAATTGTTAAACTAAAGGTGCTTGTGTGTAATGGAGTAATAATAAAATAAATCGTATAATAATTATATAAATCATATGTAAATTGTAATTATCATTGAAGCCAGACAATTTTGTTGTATTTTTTAAGGTACTTCATAGTGACTTTTAATTTGTAGGAAGAGAAACTAGGGGAGTGATTTTTTTTCTGTCAGACATATGTCACTTTGCTCACATCTGACTGGTCCAATTTCAGTTTGAGATCTCTTACTCAGAACATAACCTGCCCCAGAGCAGGTTAGCAGTGGAGTGTAAGTTACTATGGCAATGAACACAGCTAAAAGCCAAGCCACTTTCATGGTACCTAAAACCCAGGATTGGTGCAAACTAAACTGAAACTTACCTGGCTAGCCAGCTAAACCGGCTTCATGGTACAGGCCCCAGCTCTACAGGAATTTAAGTTTCCACAATATATTTATATATTGTAGAACCTTAATATATTTAACTTGTGGCAAAATTTGGTAGTTCTGTATGTTGTCTGAGGGTTGGCATCCTCTGAGGTCCTCTGAGGGGTTGGCATCATCTCTTCTTAGGTGTTTGGTCATCTCAGATCATTTAAAGGTTGGATCCAGACTGACGCTTCAGTAATTCCTAGTTACCACGAGATATTAATCCCACGGCAGAAACAGAGAAACAAATAGAGACATAATTAGCGTAGCTGCTGTTCCATCCAAGCAAAAATGAATTGTTCAACCCAAGCTAAAGAATAATAATGTACATTTGATCAGATATAACTGCAGTACAAGATTATAAGATGCATTATGTGAATGCTTGGCTAAAGAGATGTGTCTTTAATCTAGATTTAACAGAAAGAGTGTGTCTGAACCCCGAACGTTATCAGGAAGGCTATTCCAGAGTTTGGGAGCCAAATGTGAAAAAGCTCTACCTCCTTTAGTGGACTTTGCTATCCTAGGTACTACCAAAAGTCCAGAGTTTTGCGACCTTAGGGAGCGGGTTGGATTGTAGCGTGGTAGAAGACAAGTTAGGTACGCAGGAGCTAAACCATTTAGGGCCTTATAGGCAAGTAATAATATTTTGTATCACATTTTCCACAAAAATATGATGCAGCACAAGAGTTTTCAACATTCATAATAATCAGAAATGTTTCTTGAGCAGCAAATCAGCATATTAGAATGATTTCTGAAGATCATGTGACACTGAAGATTTGGAGTGTAATGATGCTGGCACCAGCTTGATTTCACAGCAATCAATTATATTTACTATATATAGTCACAAGGAAGATGTAGCTGAGCTTTTAATGAAACGTCATATATTTTCAGGTCGTTTACCATTTCTTCATCACCATCAAAACACCTGAAGTACTTTTCCACAACTTGTTCTATTCCTTAAAACTGATAGACGCTGGCCCTGCGTGGTGACAAATACGTGTATATCACTGAAAAAAACACAAAATACAGAGTCGTTAGCTCTCAAAAATATCCGTTCTTCATACGACACAGAGTACCAAAGGTCATATGACTGATAATATTTATGGGATTAACTTTAATGATACACAACTTGTCCTGTAAAATTATTACTTAAAATCAATACTATCACATACTCCCAGAAAACAACTGAGAATGTCAAGAATATGCTAAATTACTATAACAAGTTGCAGACCAGGCTTTGGTAGCCTCCGCGCTTCGTTTTCTATGAAAAGTCCAGGCCACTTTTTGTTCATCCACTTCTGTCGGGAGCAATTTGAGTAGACCAGACAACATGAAATCGAAAGGGCAGAAATCCAGTGCCATTATGTTAATCAGACAAACACAGCCAGACAGACTTAACTAATAATCACATGGTAAACAAGACAGAAACAAACCAAATAAGTAACAAGATGTAGAATACATGAGAATACACATAGAGGACCGACTAACTACAGCCCCAATATCATTATAGAGGAGTGGAAGAGGATCCTTAGCACAACTGCAGCTCAAAGAACTCACCAGAGGATTACATACAGCATTGATAACAATGGTTCCCAAAACATGTTGACACTTTGGACCCAGTTTTGACATGTTCACTTAGGGTGTACTCGTTTTTGTTGCCAGTTATTTGGACAATAATGGCTATATGTTGAGTTATTTTTAGAGGAAAATAAATTTATGCTTCTGTACAAGCTGCACATTGTCTACTCTAAAATGTATCCAAGTTTCATTTGTGTACTATTGTCCCTTGAGAAGATATACTAAAATTGTTGTTGAAATGTGAGGGGTGTACTCACTTTTGTGAGATACTGTGTTAATACACCATGTAATATCTCCTGTGTTTACTTGCTGGATTGCATGTCAGCATAATACACCCTTAAATTAGTCTAATGAGCTATATAATGTTGCAGAAGAATCATTCTGATTATTATTAATAAATTACACAAGTTATTTAACATTGTCTTTTATCATATTGATTTTATAAAAATGATAAGGCATAACAAGACTTAATTTTTTCTTTTAAAAGGGGTGTTCTTAGGCACAACATAATGCAAAATACCTAAAACATACTTAACTATGGTAAAATCACTGTAATGCAAGACCTTATATAAGATATTGCTTTAGTGAAATATGTAGATTGGGAGTCTGCAGCTCTTGATCCACAGACTAATGAATATCAGGGCTTAGCTGTAATCTCCTGTAGACAGATGATGGTGAGCATGCTGGGACAGTTGAACCAGTGATGACCCTTACTTGCCACCTATAGGATAAACAATAACTTGCTATATACAGAGTTTTGGAACACTTGGTGTTCAAGATTGTTTGTCATGTTCAACCTGTTCCTAAACTACCTCTCAGGTTACTTCTAATTGGATGAACTAGGCCTGCAGAAAGAAACTGGAGAACTTTATTAAGTGCTTTGACATCAGGATCTCCTTACATTCAGCATCTAGGTTTTCGTGTTTCCCCTATCCTTTCTGGGGAAAAAATGTAGAGAGTAATCATATTTATTAACAATATTTTTACACTGTGAAAAAATACATGCCGTTGTAAAACTGCTCGCTAATGCTAAGTGTCTGCAAAGATGTTCTGAGTGTTTCAGGGCACAAAATGCATTCCTGTTTGGTTTATTGGATATTCTGGGTAACAACGCCCTGATATGTAATGCATTCTTAGGTTGTTTTGGGTGGTTAATTATTCAGTCCTTTGAATACTTGGTTCTCTTGTGAAAAGTAAGTGTGCCTAATTGTAATAAATGTGCACTTGTAGTGTACTAAGTCCATTTTAAAGTACTGAAAAATACAGATAATATATTAATGAAATAAAAGTCCACTTAAGTGTATGTAAAGAAAGTACACTTTCATGACAATGTTTCTTAACACACTTTAAAAAGTGTACTTCCTAATAATGTTGCATTAAAGCCAGAATAAAATATTTACTTCAAAGTACACTTTAAATTATATTTTTTAAATATTTTGCTGTGCTTTAAAGTACACATTCCAATTTTCTGACTAACATACAAATGCACATGTAAAGTACTTGATTATTGTTTGAACAGTACATCTACAGTAAATATTTATTATTTATATTAAATGTACTAAACTGCAGCTTCACATTAAAAAAGTGTAATCACAAATTTAAATACATTACATACACATTTCAAAAGGAGTGACATTATAAAAGAGAAGTGACTGTGTATTTGAGTTTACGTTAAATGCTTGTCAGTGAATGTACTAAAGAGTACTGAGTCCGCTTTAACCACATTTCAAATAGAATTATGAAATTACATGTATAGATATATTTAAGAACTACTTACTAAGAACTAACCAACTGCATGTAATTTAAATTTATCCCTCCTGTGATTGTATAGTATTATAGTGTCTGTTTTATCAACTTCTAAAAATCGTCTGATTGCTTAGAAAAACAATTGCACATCTCTCCTCAATAAGCTGCATGATCTTAGGTACAGAATATTCATATGGCCCAATGTGCACTACTAACAAAATACTAAACCTCTCTGAAACATTATACAGCAAGATGGTACATGTGTATAAGAATTTTAGATTGGTCTTTACACTAGATCAGTCGTTTAACTCAGATCATTCAGTGTATGAGCATGAAGCCAGTTCTGGATTTCCTGCTTCGTTGCTATAAATGTGTATCATGTTGCTACTCTGAAAAGAAATACCCATAAAGGTAGGGACAAAGAAGCTGACATATACAACCAACCAAAAGAAAGCACAAAGGTTTTTACTGCTTAAGACTGTTATTCAGTATCCGGCTACTGTTTTTTTTTTTTTTTTTTAAAAGGTTCGATTTCTCTAACCTGCAGGTGCTTTGGATATCAGAGTACTGGATATTGAGAGCACTCATTACTGTTTCTCTGAACCGCTTAATAGCAGGGATGGTCTTTAGACGCTTTCAACATTGAAAGAAGGAAACCCTGCTCAAGACAAATTTTCATTAAAAGACACATATATGTGACACTTAGACAGGCCTATAGTGTTAGCTGAAAAATGCCAACTGAACAATTCAAAAGACTTATGCCCAAATTTTCATGGTTTTTGTCTAATTTTATTCTGTGATACTTCTTAATCCATCTCAATCCAATCCACTCATAATAAAGAGGTTGTTTTCTTATTGGAATGTTGGGAAGTTATTTATTATTGGGAACTGAGGACTTGCAGTATACAAGATGTGATCACGAAAAATGTTATTTCATTTATTTCTAGTTGTTGTGACAATTTATACTGATATGCATTACTAATAGGTTATGTTAACAGGTAAGCAAAATCATATTTAATTTTTTTGTTAAGAATATTTTCTAATAATTTTACATTAAAAGTACAAATACTTAATTGAATATTATATTGTACAGTATGTAGATCTGTATTTCAGTACAATGACAGCATTAAGGGTCTAAACATGCAAATGATGATTAAAGTAAACATACATTAGAACATTCATCTTGTCTCATACATGTATAAAGAAAAGGAATTAAAAAGAGCATTCACCAAAATGACTTCAGTTTTGACTTTTGACAGTGACTGTTAAGCTTCAGTTTTAAAAGGTTGTCCGAATAATTTTGTGGACATGCAGCTCTTGTTACAACCACATCCATTGTATAAACTGGCACTTACTGTATGCTTATTGCATAAATAGGGTGAAAGATGCAACTTCAGATAGTTCTTTAAAGTTGTATCAGTGCTGTCAAAATAAATTTGTGAACTACAGAATGCATAATATGACTTCCAAGAATGGTTGCTAAAAACATATGGAAACTCATGACCTACACCTTAAAAACTGCAGTTGTTTCCCTAAGGTGCTGTTGCTACCTGATCTGACCCTTTTGTCTGTGATTGTGAACCTAATGAAGTCAGGTGTATTCCTTCATTTAAAATAATATCTTTACTTAAAACCACTTGATTTAGATAATACAAAATGAAGTAGGCTACATTTTTAGGTTACATGACAAAACATATTTTGTATAGTATGCAGTATATGTATGCAGGTCCTGTTTTACAACCATCATTAACATTTTTAGCTTCCCTTTTCTTTTCTTTTTAGCTTCCTCCAATTCTTATTTCTCAGACTCCCAACTCTCACGCTTTCAGAGTGAGACTCACGCAATTGCCAGCCACTTTTCTCACGCTCTGGCGTCACACGTCCATTTTCTCACGTAGTCAAAAGCACCCTCAGTAAAACCTGTAATGCAGTTTTTTTTTTACAGTCATTTTGTCACCAATTTCATAACCTTGATGTTATTTTCAAAACTCTAGACAGAAAAGTCAAAACAGTCATTATTTGTAACACAGGCTGTCCTGTGTTCAAAACTTTGCATATTGCGTTCATATCTTTAAAGAAACCTTGCATTTGCAGAAGCATTGGTTAAAAAAAACCCCACTCATTTATTATGAAATATCATAGGAACATTACTTTAGATCCCCCCACACAATATACCCATATTTTCACTGTGTAGTTTTTAGTAGCTACAATCATTAAATATAGTTGTTCAAAACACATGATATAGCTTTCATTATGGTTCATACATCATTGTAATAGACTAGTAAAAAAAAAGTGCAGACATTGGGATCATCAGGGCCGGCGCCAAGGGGGGCATTCGCGGGCCGTGGGGATCATTAAACAAAATTTGAAAATTATTAATGAAATAATCAACTCATAGGTTAAAAAAAAACAAAAAAGATTTTGGTTAGAAAAAGGAAATAATCTAAAGTAAATAATTAACGCAAAAGATGCGATGTACACATGCTAACCCAATTCACATGCATAAAAAAAATCCACGTGCACGAATATTATATATATATATATATATATATATATATATATATTTTTTTTTTTTTTTTTTTTTTTTTTTTTTTTTTTTCACAAAAACCAATTTACTTGCACAAAATAAGACTATAGCCTATAGCAAATCCCAATTTGTCATCAGCGCGAGACCACCGTTCAAGTTACGATTCAACAGAAGTATGTGCAGTTAATCGTTTTATTTCAGTTAACTAGCCAAGTAAAGGTTTATCGTTTTATTTTTGCATGTTTACTTAAAACTTGGAAGTAAAATCGGTCGTTTAGACACTCGCTAACGTGAACAATGTAAGCCAGCGGCTGCTATGAATACAGATAGTGTTGCCAAAAATGCAGCTGTCTTGTGTTAGCCACAATAGGCTTGTTTGAGATGCACCTAGCCTGAAGTGTAGGCGAGATATTTAGGCGGCTGCAGTGAAGGGAGGATTGCAATAAGCGCAGTAAAGACGGACAGTTCTGCCCTCAAACAGATACCTACGAGATCAAAGACAGATATTTATTCTCGCTCATGTGCTGTGCTGCTGATAAACATGATGTCATTTAAGTTCTGTTGCTTTATATGAAAATAAATGTGATGAACAAGACACTCAAAGTGCTTGCTATTTAATTCCATACGAACGGCGTCTATCATCCATTTTTACTTTAATACAAACATGTACTTTAGATTTTTATAGAAATATGACAACAATCACATATCTCACACAGAGATCGCACTGTTATAGTGTTTGGGAGTATTCATGCACAATTTAAATACATAATCACATGAAATCAGATTTAAAAAAAAAAAAAAAAAAAAACATTTTAGCAGAGAAGGCAACATCATGGTTGTTTGAACCAATGAGCATTAAGCTGTGTCGTCAGCCAGTCGTTTCCCATAGGCTTGTTTGAGATGAGCAAAATCTGCGCAGAACCGATCACCGGTGATCACCGCGAGGTGCATGCCGGTTAGAAAAGTGTCCGAGTTACGTCCGCCTTGCTCTGATGTCATGCTGACGTGTGCCAAAAAACTCTCGCGACGGCGAGGCGGCTGTGTCGGATTGAGCAGTCGCGCGCAGTTGCTCTCCACCGACTGCGCTGATCAAAAGCATGATGGGAAACGACTGACTGACGACACAGCTTAATGCTCATTGGTTCAGACAACCGTGATGCTGCGTTCTCTTCTAAAATGTTTTTTAATCTGATTTCATGTGATTGTGTTTTTAAATTCTGCTTGAATATTCCCAAACACAATGACAGTGTGATCTCTGTGTGAGATATGTGATTGTTGTCATATTTCTATAAAAATCTAAAATACATGTTTGTATTAAAGTAGAAATAGATGATAAATACGCCTTTCTTTCATATGGGATTAAATAGCAAGCACTTTGAGTGTCTTGTTCATCATATTTATATTCATATAAATGCAACAGAACTGAAATTATATCACGTTTATCAGCAGCACAGCACATGAGTGAGAATAACGCAATAGCTGCCTTTAATCTCGTAGCTATCTGTTCTACTTCGAGAGGTCAGAACTGTCCATCTTGACTGTGCACTCCTCCCCTCACTGCAGACGCTATTCTCCCCTACATTTCAGAAGGCGAAGGCGCATCTCAAACAAGCCCATCTGACACAGCCGCCGTCTATCGCTGCTACTCCAGAGTGCAGTCTGGACGATGGGGCGGGGCGACACGTGTCGCCCGCCCACCCCTCTCAATTCCATTGGTTTATAACACGGTAATCTTATTGCGTAGACCCGAGCATGCGCATTCCTTTGTGTGACGATTTTGTAATTGACTTGGGCTGTAATTCAACGCTTTTCATACCCTCAAATAGTGCACTATTTGAGGGGACAGCCATTTTAAGTGGCAGGTGTTCAAAACCATAGTGGATGTTCTCGAGTGCACTCATTCAATCCCACAATGCACCGCAAAACGAGTGTACAACCGATGTACACTCAACGGCCAGAGATGACCCAGAATGCACTGTGAGAGTCACGTGCCAAGTGAATTCCCGCGTCTCTACCAGAAGATGGCGCCTGCAGCTGAATCATCCATTCATTCATTTTTTGAAGCGCTGTCCACGGCGCATTGGTTGGCATAATACAACAGCAGGGTACAAAATTAATTGTAAATTGACTATTAGGGTTTATACATAATTTCCGTGACAGTTCAAGATAAATCCTTCAATCTTTACTATTGGAGATGCCTGTTTCAAATGATTATTAAACAGCAAGCAAACTGGTGGTGCTGCAGTCCTTCCGCACCAGTGTCCGAATTACCCATCGCTTTTCATTCACTCCTTCAAGTGAACTGTATGAGTGGACTAATGTAGGGAATAGTGAATGAGGGTATAGGGGGCGATTTCGGATACAGCCTTGGCCATATTACAGAAATATTATGAGCTGACTCTAGAATCATAGGCCTATCTTAATTATTATCTGTTTAGTAACCATGGTAATTTTAGTCAGATGAAGTCATTGTTTACAACACTTGATGACAGCACGGATCAGCACTAGGCCACGGATCAGCACTAAGTTGGGATTTTATACGCAAATGATGATTACTGTATTTTAGAGATGGACAAACACGAACATAAGCGGCTGATTTTACGTTTTAAAGAACAACCGTTTTTTGTTGTTGTTTAAAGAGATGAGTTATAGCCTACGTTGCTCAATGCGTCACAAACTTGTAGGTTATAAAGTGCTAATAAAATGTTTTCATGGCAAGCTCAATGTTTCCTTGTTTATATCTTAATAAAATATTTGAGCCTATATTGATTCTCTTACAGTTTTTAAAGGTTCCTATCTTATAGTAAATAAGTGTCCGTGACATCAGATATTAAAAATCCAATTATTTATGCATCCACACCCTCATTGTGTGTTCTATGTACGGGATGAAGATTCAGTTATTAACACTCGATCATTGTAGTCATATAGACCTGCATAACTATCGAATATTAAATCACTCAGAGCTGTAAATCTGTGCAATAGGTAGGCCCTACGTGAGCACTTTTAATGAGTAAAAGAGACCTTCTCTGTGATTAATATTTTTTTATTTATTAAAGACTAATAACTACTAAAAATTTAAAATCAGTATAGGCCTAATATAATACAGTGATTCCTGGTTCTTTTTAAAGGATTGAGCCACAAAACCAGTTATTTATTTTGTGCATATAGCCTATATATAAAAGTATAAAAATGTTGCAGAGAAAATTAACATTTCTTAAATACGCACTAAAGCACATTAATAATAATATTTGCTGTATGTCAGATTTAATAACAGCTGTTTTAGTAAACAAAAACATTTAAAATAGGCCTATATGCAAAAAAAAAAAAAAAAAAAAAAAAAAATGTTTCAGCAAGATTTTTATTCCCATTATCCATTCCACACATAAAACCCCAGTTCACGCTGGTGGGCTATTTGGTATTATTGTCTTATTTGCCACCGCAGTTGTTCTTTAAAATAAAACCATTTGTGGGTTTGTCCTATACTGAACTACAGTGAATTACCATCATATCCCAAGTTTTTGCTTATCCACCTATCCTAAAATAAAGAATATGGCTACATATAAATATACATGATACAAAACAGATAAATCTCAAACAGTGGATCATTTTTATCAACATTGCCCAGCTAAAACTGCTCAATGTTTAAGTATGTCTGCTTCGTGTACTGTGAAAGTTGCAATAATATCTGACTTCATTTAACGAGCAACCCACCTGTTGGGATTGAGGACCACTAAATATATTTACGTTCATCACACAGAAACATAATTAATATTTCTCATAGGTGAGGCTATTTATAGCATAGGTAGGACTAGCCTATATCATGGCCACAAATTAAGAATTTGTTCCCCAGACTTAATTTGTGAGCCGCTCATATTACACAGCTCTGTTCTGCCCGAAGTACTCAGAGACGCCGCCACCAAGCGTTTGATAGGAACTTAATCTAACTAATTCGTCATAAATTAAAAAAAAAAAAACACACACACATTTGCTGATTGATTCTAACTAAAATCGCTGTTGTTAGCACTTAATATTTCTGTAGTAGGCTACAGCCAAACAGCATAGATCATTCATAAAAACGTATATAAAAGAATGCTCATGCGCAAATGTCTACACCAATAAGCTCTGCTGTATTATAAACCAATGAAATTGGGGGTGGGCGGAGTGACACGTGTCGCCCCGCCCCATCGTCCAGGGTGCACTCTGGGGCTACTCCCATCGCGCGAGCTTTTTTGAGATGGTCCTCACTGCAGAACACAAGATCTAGGAGGCGTGGTTGGATCTAGATCCAACTCCTCCCACCTTCCATATACCTAAACCTACCCGTCTCCACCCCCTGATCCCTAAACCCACCCATCTCCACCCCTAAACCTACCAATCTCCACCCCCTAGATGTGGATCCAACCACGCCCCCTGGATCTTGTGTTCTACAGTGAGGGCCTACTGAGTTTTTTGGCACAGGTCAGCATGACATCAGAGCAAGTCGGATGTAACTCGGACGCTTTTCTAACCGGCATGCATCTCGCCTTGATCACCGGTGATCGGTTCTGCACAGATTTTGCTCATCTAAAACAAGTCTACTGTCTGGCCAAAATGAAGAAAGGAATTATGCTCATTGCCCTGTTTTTGTTCAGCAACGATGAGTGGCCACTGCCCAGCCTAGCTCCCACTTAGCACTGACCCTGCCCTCATCATCATAGCTTTATGTAATGATGAATAGACCTCACGAGAATTCGGTGTATGAATAACGGTGTGTTTGTACTCACCATTTGTGCAACAAGATGCAGTTTTCAGTTAATACACACTAATTGTTTTCTTTGGATTTTTCAGGATTTAAACTCTTTGGCACAACATCTGGATGACAGTTACAGATGTCTTCATTCACATTAATCTTTATCTCTTTCATGTACTTCACCTTTGTGTATTAATTTCTTAATGTAATCAAAATTAATTTACTTTTCTTATTATATTACTGGGATTAACCACTGTTAATGTTTAATCTTATGTTGTGTTGTGTATTGTATTGTAATCTCAAAGATTTTGGTAAGCAGCAGTTGTATTTGCTTGGTAACAGTTGTGGAATTTATGCTGGTCAGACAAAGACTGATCATAAAGAGGAATGCAACAAAGATTATTCAGTAATCTTTATTCAGTTATTTTATCACTTTATCTCATGCTTCCTGCTCGTTCTGTATCAGCATCTCTTGTAAAAAATACAAGAGTTGACATGCCAAGGTGTTAACTGCTTTGAATATTAGACCAAATCCTGGCACGTCCTGACAGAGAGAGATAGTGAAAACTGAATCTTAAACATTTGATTAACTTTTCACACGATGTATTACACTGATACAATCATCATTCAGCCATAAAATTTACTTTGAACAAATGCTAAAGACTCTAAACGGGACACTATACCAGCCATTCAGTTTAACTCAGGTTTAAATACCCTTTGACTGGTGAACTTCTAGCACAGCGTCAAACTGGTATTGAGCCAATCTCAGACCTATGCGAGAGACATATTCAGCTGTGCTATGTTTGTACTCCATAACTGTCAATTCATATTTCATGTTACAGGCACATTACAATTAATCATGGTCAGGTCATTTCATAGAAATTATTCCCAATGTACTCAGAAAACTTTAATAAATTAATAAATCCTAGACAGCAACTTTCTGTCTAGGATTTATTAATTCTGACATAAAACCAGAACAAGAACAAGAACATTTAACAATGCGTAAAGCTTTACACCTTGAACATGTACAAAGTTATGGGGTCCTGTTATTAAAAAAAATAATAATGCATGACTTAAAAATCTGTTGAAACTGTCAAAAAGAATGGGTTGCAACATGACTGTTTTGAAAGAGTTACAGTTCCAAATGAAACTTCTAGATTCACATCACCTCATAACTTGTGGTAGGAGATGAAGTAGGAACAGTAGGGTCATGCGTCGTCTCAGCAGCTAGTTATACATCATCAGCCTCACAATTTTGAAATAAATAGTATCTGCAGCATAAACAAACTTAAATGAAATGTACAGAGTTTCTAATGTGCTCATGTTATCACATCGTCATCAGTTGAATGCGTGCCATCGCAGGATTTTACACACATGACAAGCTCTGCTGTGACAGCTCTTTCATATTCTCAATAAACAAAAAGTATATTTTCATAATCTTCTATTTATTTACCACATGTCCCTTCAGTCAAAACATTACTTTATGCTTTACACTGAGTTTCTGAATCTAATATCTTAATGCGAGATGGAATCCACGTGAATGATGATTTTTTATTAAATAAACATAAGAATCCATCAGTGTTACATCATAACACACTCTGGACTAAACAGCAGCCACTGGCTTATATTGTTCACGTTAGCAAGTGTCTAAACGACCTATTTTACTTTCAAGTTTTAAGTGAACATGTAAAAATAGAACAATGCACATTTACTTGGCTAGTTAACTGAAATAAAACGATCAACTGCACATACCTCTGCGTAATCGTGTCTTGAGCGGTGGTCGCCTGCTGATGACGTCAGCATCAGGTAGGCACGCACTTCATACCACAGATATATATATGTCTATGATTCATACGCCCACAGCGGGTTATGATTGGTCGATTGACAGGCTCAAATCTGATTGGCTAAAGAGTACGAGTGACCCGCTTGGGAGGAGTACGCTGCCAGGAAAGTCTCAAAAATACACACACAAATCCAAGGCGACTCATATTCACACAGTCCATGATAAACTCGTGAATATTATTGAGATCCATAGACTGTAAAAAAAAAAGATGGACGACGCGTCTCCACTTCCTTCCACTATAGAAAAGTGAAGCGAATGCATCTCAGTATGGCTGCTGCCATCTTGAGTAAATGACGTCATTTGGAGCCCGAGTCTGCGCAGTAGAGATTCGTTTGGAGCCAAAGTCTGCACAGTTGAGTCGTGAGGTGGAGCCGCGGAATCAAACTGCCGCCCAAACTCCCGTAGGCCCAATCAACCATAACGACACGCCCCGTTTTTATAGCATCAAATTACTAGCTAAAATCAAACTTATCACAAAAACGAACAATTGAACATATATCAGCGAGATAACAACTACCTTAAATGACCAAAACCACATTTCGGAAAATTGTATTGGAAGTGTAATTAATTTTTTTATTTTGACTGAAGTCCCATTCGTTTACATGGAGAGGGCGGGGTTTATGACCTGTACTGCAGCCAGCCACCAGGGGGCGATCAAAGAGCCCGCAGCTTCACTTTTCAGGACGAGTGAGACACACCCCTTGAGATCATTCTGGCTCCATAGGGGCCTAAAGTAAAATGTCAACTAGAGTGTTCCTCACTGCTCAACCCTGTCTTGTGGATTTGACCACAGGTTCTCATCCTAATGGATGTTTTCATTAGCTAATCATCTTGAAAAAAATCTTCTGGCATGGCAAATACAGGCCTGACATTGGTCTCCTCCTGTGATGTCATTGCACGCATTATCTATGGCCTGGAGAAGAGTGACTTGTTTGTGAGGGTGTCTATTGTGAACTTTCTACCTCCATGTGGAGAAAAACTCTTCAGTCGGGTTACAGTAAGGAAAGAGGTGTATGGGGGTAAATACAAGGTGATAAACTGTGGATGGGCCTGAAACCATGATTGCTCTCAGTGCCGTCGCTAGGAATTCTGGGCCCATTGCACTGAATTTGCTATGGGGTCCCCTCAAAATCACATTCAGTGGGGGGGTGGTCAGGCCCCCCAGCGAACATTGTTCTGGACCCCTCTCATCCGCTGGGCTCTCAACCTCTCCTCCATGTCATGGCCAGGTTAAAGTCTGCCTCATCCAAAAATATGAATGGTTTTCATCAGCTTCCACCTCTATCACCCTCTAAAAAGACAGGATTTTTTGGGGATATTTTTTTTTTCTCCCAACAACAGGCATTTTGAAACTGATCATACCTGAACATACTCAGTCCTCAGTTGCTTCACTTTTGTAATCTAAACTTTTAATATTGTTCATCATTTTCCATAAAAAAAACTACGCTTCAAGAGTAATGCAACAGTTATGTAGTATTTTGAGCAGCTGTATCGATTGACACTCAATTCAGATGTAATGCGTGAGCTGTATTTTGAAATAGTAATACTTCGATGTTAAATTGTCATTTTGAACAGGTGATTAAACAAAAGATCTTTGATTCATGTGTATTGTATCCCAGCATTTGAATTAGATAACAGAAATAACAAGCAACGCAAATAATATTCAGTTTTGCCATTGTTCAAGAAACTTGATCAAGAAGATCATACAGAGAGTTATGTTCTGAAAGGAGTCTTTAATATATCAGAATATTCAATTGTGTGTCCACTAGGTGGAGCTTTTGGATTGAAATTTTTTTACAGTCAGCACAAGACTGCCACATTCTGGATGTTGTCAACACAACTGTTGTGATCATATACACAGATGTGCAGTCTTTTGAAGTCAGTTCAACAAATTTAAGTGAGGAACACACCTAAATTTAAGTCAAATTTATTCCCTGATAGCATTTTCATTCTTGGTCCTACCTGTCATTCACTTTTTTTCTGTCATTCATTGTTCTGTCTCAGGAATATCAGCCAATATATGGTTTACTTTGTACTTTTTTTTCAGTTCAGGTCCTACAGAGTGGTCAGTATCATCATTTACTGTAAATAAAGCTGCCTATAATTTGCTGGTTTTCACATCTAATGAATCAAAAGAAAATGATCAAATCTAACAGGGCACAAATACTGATATTTTCAGTCATTGCATTATGAACATACTTCATTTTGTGTTATTTCATAGTTTTGATTACTTTTTGTTATTTTTTTAAAATATGGAAAATAGTAATAATAAAGAAGAGCTGCTCACACGTTTGACTTGTATGGCACTGAACAGAAAAGTGGCTGTTTTTAAATAATTGCATGTCTAATTTCTTTTCATTTTTAGTCTATATTTCTTAAAAACACTTGTTCTAAACTAAACTCTCTAAAATGTTTTCTTACAGAATTTATCTACAGGCCAATATTTATCAAAGATCCTTTGCATACCCCAAAACAGTACTACAGGACTAGACAGTCCACTGAGGGGTTGATTATAATAACTTGTTTAGTAGTGTCAGAACCAGGACTAGTGGATAGAAAGATTGTATGCATGTTGAACTGGATGTATCTTGATAACCAGAGTCTGTCCTGCAGGGATTTTGAACTTCTTTAAGAGGGATGGGTATATCATCTGGTTTGGTTCCATTCAGGTGATCTCTTACCTATTAAAACAAAAAAGTAACTTTTTAGAATTTTTAGAAAAAGGTTCAGTGAGCAAACAGGGAAGTAGATTTGCTATTAGACTGAGTTTGAAACTAATGTATGCATGACTGTTTGTGCATTGATCTTACTTCCTCCACCTCTCTGAACACTCTCAGCAGGTTTAGTCCCAGAGCATCTCTGATCTCATCCTCTGACCAGCTGCGCCTAAGAAGTTCAGCCACGAGGTCTGGGTACTTTGATACATCCTCTAGACCAACTGGTACCCTGTTCAAACCATAGCATTGTTTATTAATGGTAATATGTTACTTGTCTTAATTAAAGGCAATTCTCATTGTATACAATACACATGCTTTACAAATGTGAAATGTACCACAAAGCCATTGAGCTGCATGATCATTAGATTGGAATACAGGCAGTCTGTTCACAAATCAGCATGCTTACCTTGGCACGCCATCATAATCTCCTCCAAATCCAATGATACTAGAGCCAGCCACTTTCTTGATATGGTCAAAGTGATCTGAATGTCATATAGAGAAGTGAAATCACATATTAATGTCTTGCTTTGTATCATAAAGTGCTGAATGAAGGAATGCCATGGACACTGAGGTTGCTTTCAAAAAGACTCACCGGCAACATCTGAGATGTCAGCAGTTTGTTTGCAGGTTACATAGTCATTATAAAAATTAACCATGACAATCCCTCTCTTTTCTTTCTGAAATAGAAACATTTTGGAAAAAGAATATTTTACTTTTACACTTCTCCTTTTATGTACACACAAATTACAAACCAGATTTTTACATTTTCTGAACAACATGTGAGTGCTACTTAACCCTGTAAAGCCTAACATATGAAATAATAGTCAGAAAAATCAAATATAAAAGAATATAGAGCTCAAACTCGAGGAGAAAATAACACCTCCGTTTTATTCAAAGGCTGAAAAACACTGAGCAAAAATATGCAATTTGGTGCAATATTTATATGGGAAAAAATAACATAAAAAAGTTCCATAAAAGCTTATCATATTTGATGTATCATATTTCATACTTTTTAAAATGACTTTCGTAAAAAATGTGTATGGATAATCAGGTAAATCTTAATGTTTATCTTGAAATATTACTACCAATATAAAAGTCATTCTTTTCTCACTCTCATACTTAAGTTTCAAATCAGCAAAAAAAGATGTTTTCCATGACCTGATGTTTTAGAATTATAATAAAAGGACTTTTATTTGCTAAAAATGTTTCAACTATCAATCAGAGATCATACGTCACGTAGTAGATTGTGTATAATAGTTTTTTCAGTATTGTTTTAATCATGTTGATCATTTAAATGCCTTAGAAAATCATACCAAATATGATAGAGTAGCCTTTGTAGGGTTAAAAGGAGTTCACTCAAAAATGAAGATCTTGTCATCATTTACTCACCCTCAAGTTGTTACAAACTTGTATGAGTTTCTTTCTTCTGTGGAAAACACAAGTAAATATTTTGACGGTAGTTATTGACTTTTATAGAATGGAAAAGAAATACTGTGGAAATCAGTGGCTACCGTCAACTGTTTGGTTACCAACATTGTTCAAAATATCTTCCACAGAACAAAATATGTTCAATAGAAGAAATAAACTCATACAGGTTTGGAACAGCTTGAGGGTGAGTAAATGCTAAAAGAATTTTACTTGTGGGTGTTTAGTTGCTACAACTGCTGCCATGACAACGCTGAAGTGTTTTTAGCGTTTAAGAGTGTTTTAATGCATTGCTGTGTTGTTGAGGGGTAACCCAGGTCAACCCAACCCCTAAGTCTCTGTGATGTTATTTCACCACTTTTATAAACCATCAGGTGAAAATCGGGCAAGTGATACTGTATGCTGACATTAACAAGCGCCATAATAATAGCTAGTGGAACATTTGGTGTACACAAAAACACATAAATCTCACTTCTCTTTAAAAAATGCAATTCTGTTTCTGAAGCATTCTTCTAGGCATTAGTGGTTAACCTCTGAGTTCTGACTAGTTGATGACTATTAGTTACAAAAGACTGACCAATTAGAATGTATTCTAGGGAGTTGTGTAATCATGATCAAGGCTTATAAACCAAGGTGTGTATCCATCGGTGGTCTGCTAATTGTCACTGCTGCTAATTGAGTGTCCCACATTGGGTTTCAGCAAAGACTTTATATATGGGAACACTGTGCAGTCCTATTACTTATGAATGGGAGAAAGTGTAACGCCCAATATGGCGAATAAGCCCCGCCTTCTAAATGAAAGAGCCGATCATTGATTAGTGAAGTCATTGCATCACTGGAGCAGCTGTTAGAAGCTCAGGTTCCTATAGAAACAGGCAGCGTTCGCAAACTTGCCTCATGACTGCTTTTTTTTAACGGTGTTTGAACATAATAAACACGCTTTATGAGACTGTTATTGTTACATTTCATTGGTGTTTTCAAATATAAAATTTAATTGTAAGCTTAGTGAACAGTTTTGAAGAATTTGATGTTTCCCCATTTAAAGAGATAGGAGCTACACTTGCATGCCCGAGAGGCATTTCAAAGATGGCTGCCGATGGCCACCGAGTGAAATTACTTGTCTTAAAGGGACTTTAAGAGGGACTTCAATCACATGGTCAAGGAAGGGAAAAGAGAAGATTGTAGGCTAACAATTGCTGTCTCTGTCTTTCTCTCTGGTGTTCTTCTTTTCTTCGGCCCTTTTCTTGGGGCTGTGCTCTTCCTCACTATCTCAGCTCTGCCTTCCTGGAGTTAAAAGGCATAAGCCAGGCTCAAGTCCTCAGTGGCGAGTCCTCTCTTTCTGTTTTCTTTTCCCTCATAAAATGAAGATTAGTTTATATGGACCGAACCTTGACCCCTTGATTTTAAGGCAGCGAGTCTGA
This sequence comes from Tor tambroides, assembly GCA_021397915.2. Classification (NCBI taxonomy): domain Eukaryota; kingdom Metazoa; phylum Chordata; class Actinopteri; order Cypriniformes; family Cyprinidae; genus Tor; species Tor tambroides. The sequence continues at coordinate 1,360 of JAFVLL020042336.1, read as the reverse complement.
TTCATATGTACACTTTACACAAATTTGTCAGGGGAAAAATGTAAATCCAAAGCAGATTCCAAGTGATCAAGTGTTTAGGACATTTCAATTAAGCCCACTGCAAGTGTTCTGCCAGCAGTGGGCACTCGTACAACGTAATCAATGGCCACGTTCACACAGTAGCAGAATACAGTTGTCAATCCTGTATTTGAGTCTTTTACACCATTACGTTCATACATAGTACGGTTATTTACAGACACTACTAAACTCCAGGGTAGGCCATGAGTCATCATTACAAGTCATCATATTTTGGTTGTGAGCCATATGACAAAGACGTGTTGTCCACAGCAGCCTCTGATTTGGAGGATTTAATGGGTGAATTGTGCAGTTCTCTCCCTCCCAGTGGACAGGAGAAACATACTTCCCCATCTTACAGCGAGCTGTTAGACATTGTAACGCGTACTGTGGACAAGCTGGGGCTAGATTGGGATAGTGAGCCGGCGCTACATCAGGCCCAGTCTAAACTGGATGATTGTTTTCTGACTAGCCGCACTCCATTCCAGCCCTGTAGGCCTCTCCCTTTCTTCCAAGACCTCTACCATGAGGTTTCAGGGAGGTTCAGCTTCAACCACCTGTGGTCCGTTCGGGCTCATCCTCTGTACAACGCCTTTGCGAGGTCCAGCAAAGTGAGCCATCGCCTATGGCGCCCCCTCATAAGGATTGGGGTCCTAGGTCTCGCCCACCGGCTCGCCCACGCCAACGCAAGCAGATAGACCTGAGTTTGATGGCCAAGGCCTCTTGTTCTCAGGCTCCTAGTAGTAGCTCCTTATTCCCTCACTCATCTTCAGAGGCCAGGCCCTCCTTAGGAGAGTTTGGACGAACTGCACGAGAGTATTCGCCTCTCTCATTGTGGCTTCCTGGCTCAGATCTTAACTGTCCCGCCGCATACTGCGCCTCGGGAGGTTTTAGGTCGAGTCTTCATGACAAACACTTCCTCAGACACTCTGCGTGCGTGGCCCGTGTATGACGGCCTTCAAAGCCCCCACTCTCGGGGTGGCGGGCTGGCCTGATCGGGTGTTTGGACGTCTTCCTGTTACGGAGGTTCCCGCCACTCAGGTGCTTCGGGGCCCTGTGCAGGAGAATCAGGAGATGACTTCATCAAATGCAGTAGCCATGCATGCGTTACCTGTTTTCACAAATGCCAGTGGCTCTCTGCACTCATGAGACGTTTTGTCAACTGTAGTTCAGCCAGTGTTAATTTTGGCAGGCATTTTTGATTTAGTCTGAGTCTTTATCTTGAGACGAAAATGCTTAATAGTCTTAGTCACATTTTAGTCATTTGAGTCTTTCATAGTTTTAGTCTAGTTTTAGTCGACGAAAA
>JAFVLL020042335.1:0-23841 GCA_021397915.2 Tor tambroides | reverse complement strand
AACCACTGATCTAGACATTGCTTAGCTTGCAAAAAGCTTGCAAAATGTGTATGAAGCTTTTAGAGCTTCAAACATTTCCTTTCTATGCGTTTGTGCGGCTGCATGAGTTTTAAGTTCTGCTTTTGCAATAGATGTAAGTGGCAATTGTGAAATGAGTAAGACGTGCTGGGTGCAGGTGTGCTGTAACGTTCTTCTTTTTTGCTCTGCCAGAGAGACTATGGCGGCCCTCTGGCCTGCCAGAACAGTGACTGTTGGGTACTAGAGGGAGTCATCATACCAATGCGCCGCTGCGGACACGCCAGCCAACCAAACATCTTCATCCGTGTGTCTTTTTACGTGGATTGGATCAAGAAGGTCATGGAGATGACTTGATGACAGAACAGCTCATATCATAACACGCAACATCAGCACGTCTTTTACCAGACGTTCCTTACTGCTCAATCTTCTATATGCTAAAATATAAATATATTAAGTAGATGGAATGTAATATACGTAAAAAATACTGTGTTTTATAAGTCTGTGTATGCTTTTTTTGTATCATTCTGAATTTGGGGTTTAATTTACATATGTATGCTTGCATTTGTGAAACATATAGATACGCAGATGCACATATATTTACACTAAAACTGACATCACCAGTCTAATAGAATTTTGTAGATTATATTATTAATAAAGTATTCAGAATTCTGTTTTCACTCTCCCACATTCTTCTAATATGTCCCATATAGCCTGTATATTAAATCATCTAAAAAATGGTAGTGCCATATGGACATATAAATACAATGGTACTTGATTTTAAGTACCATGATAGAAAACATCACTGAAGCTACTTCTTAGTAATACCATGGTACTTTTGGGTACTTTTGCTATTGCTTTCTCATTATTCTGACACTGACTAATTTTGTTTTCTTGAAATACTTATTTAGGATAAGAAAAAAATCCCTGATTACTCATTCCTTGACGTTTATTCTAATATTTATCTTAGTGTCACTGAGGCAGCATATATAATAATATCCTAGTAAACTGCCCGTCATTTATGTGATTGCTAACACGTCGTGTTGTCAGTTGTTTAGCACATGATAAGTGTACATGGGCGTCATTCATATTCATACTTGCTACGCGACGCGAAAAACTAGAACGCACCCAACCTGACGTCAGCATCCAGTCGACCAATCAAAGCGCTCGAGGCGTCGTTCTCGAGTGCAGTGTGGTTAAAAAGGAAGCGATGTAGACGGACAAGAAGATGCCATTACAAACAGCAACAAAAGAACTGCAGAGGCAAGAAGACGAGCAAAATGAGGCGTGGCGCTTCAGTTCTGCAGATCTGAGAGAATGATTGACGTGAGGATCTGGCGTAAAAGGAGGCGGGGCGAGAAATGATGTCAATCATGTTGTGTTGATGTACACACTCGCGGTCTCATCACATGAGAAGCCGCTGCTCCAGGTGAACGCAAAGTGCTGAGCACAACGTAAGCAAGGTAAAGTGGTCTACCCGAGGTATTCACAACTTATGACACTGCTTTTATTACAAAACAATTTTTGTTTATGCTACAGTTGTCTTGTTATTAGTACTGAGAGAGAAATCTGATGGTATCAGCATGTGGATATCGCAGGTTTCATGTCAGTGAAACAAAATGACTTTTTGATATTGCCTGTTACATGTTTGAAAAATACAATTTGGACAAGTATTCTTTTTTGGTACTTTTTTAATAGAAAAAAATAATACAAATAAAAAAAAATCATGATACTACCCTGTTATTCTTGTATAAATACCATGGTACATAATGTTTCAGTACTACTGTATATACACCAGTACTATGTGTGCAATATCAGAAGGAATTTTATAGTACTTTGATGTATACCAAAAAATACCATACCATGTTGATATACCATGGTATTTACATAGAACTTAAAATAATACTAAAGAATTACAATGTGGTATGTCCAAAACTATACTTCCACGGGTCCACAAAAACATGGTAATGCCATTGTACTTGTAGTTACTTTTAGTTATTTTAGCTCTGTTGTTTTGTTAATCACTGACGTTTTTCTCTTCTGTGGCTGTCGAGGTTGTTTTTGTAGTGTCTTTAGTAATATTTTGCCTCTCCCTGTTTAAATGTTGCTAGGGCTGTGTTTACATCCTCAGGACACCACAAGCGTGCTCGTTACGCTCTGTAGTTCACGACCGCCAGCTACATTTTTCTGTAGTTCTGAAAATATGTGAAGAATGTGGACTATCCTAATTGCCCACCATATGGAAAAAGAACTTAAAGACCACTAAAAAACACACTGAATAGCTTGTTTGCCATTTCCCGCCATTCGAGAACTTTATTTTTATTTAATTTTAATTAAATTAAATTTATTAATTTTTTTTTAAAACTTTTATTTCATTTATTTTTCTTGTGTTCACTTCATTTAGATATCATTGTACTTTGATATATATACTATAGAACTGAAATTCTTGTAGTATGGTATTTACGTAGTACTCTGTCGTACTTCCAAGAATACCATAGTACTAGCATGATAAACCACATGACAATACCATACAGTTGGGTACTTTTTTGTAAAATGTTGCAGTACTATGGTACATTTGGATACTTATTTTGTTGGTGCTGCCTGGTACAAAAAGTACCTCATTACCCCAAAATATACGTGGAAAACCCCGTTTTTTTGTAATCTACCAAAATGGGAATGAAGTACCTTACGTTGACTTTTAAATACCATTGCATATGAATATGCTAATCAAACAGTACAATAGTATTTCCGCATGAAAAGCTTATTCGGTCTACTTAATAGCAGCCACTGAGACGTAGTTTATGGCGTAGAGCGGTTAGTTATATATGCATGAGAGGAACATGGAAAGTTGTGTTTTATGTGAATAGATGCCATTGAACAGGCTCCTAGAAGATCCTTCTCTGCCAGCAGGGGTTAAATAAGCTGTCATTGATGAAATTCATGTGTATATACATTCAAGGCCAGTAAATTACATATCATATGAACATGCAGCAGTAGGACCGAAGAGTCTGCAGTGAATGCTAGTGAATACTTGTGCCACTTTTAGACACTAGAAATTACTCTTATGTTTTCTTTGGTTTTATAGCCTTATGATGTATATATAGAGAGAGAGACTTCTTTTCTGTGGAATATATTTTTACACCCCAGGTTGTTACTGTTAAAATTAAGACTAATGTCTGTGTCATTGTAGGAATGAGATGATGTCAGAGCAGCAGTGACTGTTGAAGATGAGAAGTTAATTATGAGACAGGGATTTTTGGTCAAATATAAGAAATATGTAAGACTGATGAGGACGTAACACAAGTTGGGGTGTGATTTGTGTTGCGTTAAACCTATCATGCCTCAAACCACAGTGATTTTTAATCAGCTTAACTGTTTGTAAGTTATTAAGTAGTTGCATGTTTTCATTTTAGATGCATTCATATGCAAAAACTCTTCAGTAAAATATGTATGCATAACTGAAATTAAACTATAATTGACCTACGTGCAGAAGCTGTGCTGGTTTCATGTCTTTCGTATCACTCCTCACTCTCTTTCCTCTGACATGATAAAATGATTTTAACTCAAATTAATATTTCTTATCTACTTGGTAAGTAGCCATGTTATAAGCAGGATAACGTGCAGTTAGCTGGTCATTATCACAAAATAAAGAGCTCTCTACTTTGTGATTTAAGACATACTGTTGGCTTTTACACTGATGTAAAGCTTTTTCTTTTCCAAATCCATCTCATTCAGGTTGTGTGTGTCCATGCATGCATGAGAAGGTTTGGGCTCAGGATGGACGTGGAGGAGACCAGAGCAGGTCAGATGGAGGCAGCGGCCCCAGAGGAGGAGGCACCAGCTCCCAAACGCGGGAGAGGACGCCCCCGCAAGCCACAACAGGTCAGAGAGGTGCAATGTTGGATTTAAAGATAGATAGATAGATAGATAGATAGAGAGTTCTTTTAGAAAAACTGAAATAAATTGAATAAAACCAAGTGAACTGAATCCTTCAGGAGCCTGTTGAAGCCTCTGCTCCCAGGAGGCCAAGAGGAAGGCCAAGAGCCAGTAAAAATAAAGGCCAGCGTGTCACAGCCAAAGTAAGAGAACTTACTGGAGAGCACTTAAACTTGAGATAAATGATGCTTGTTCAGATACGTAACGCTCTCTCATTTCTTTATCTGTTTTTGGATGTAGGTAGAGCCACCTAGAGAACGGAGACCACGAGGTAGACCAAGAAAATGGGTGAGAATCACACACACTTTCCTTTAAACTCTTGCAGCACAGAATTTACATGCAATAAAAATACGTTTAAATGTATTAAAACCTGAAAATTATAATAAATGAGCGGCTTCTGCAGTGTAGCTTTCATAAATGGTCTGGTCTTGTAGTTTATGTCTTCATTGTTCATTACTCTTTTAAAAGAGCAAACAAAATCCTTATGACCCTTTTAAATATGGAATCAAACTCATATTCCTGGTTTTAAGTGCATATTATGCCAAAAAGAAGTCCTGTTTTGCTGTTTTTGTGTTGAGTTGGAGAGAGTGAAATCAAAACAAGTGGCAAGATATTAGTGGGACATGAAATGTCTTAATTTTCCTCTCATATTCTTTGTCTCTTTAATTTATAGCCTCAAAAGACCATTCATCAGGAAGAACAGCAGGTAAAAAAAACACACAACATTTAATATGTCTGTATAATTTCCAGTAGACACATTTATCATTTCTAGTGTCAAAATATTTTTTAAATATTTTTAAAAGAATAAATATATATATTCTCTCTGATTCTTAAAAAGTTTGTCAGTGAGATTTTTTTTTTTTTAAAGAAATGCTCACCAAGGCTGCAATAATTTCATCAAAATCCAGTAAAAGCAGTAATACTGTGAAATATTATTACGATTTAAAACAACTGCCTTCTATTGTAATATATTTTACAATGTAATTTATTCCTGTGATGTAAAGCTGAATTTTCAGCATCATTACCCCAGTCTTCAGTGTCACATGATCCTTCAGAAATCAATATGCTGATTTGTTATTATCAACCAATTGTGATGCTTCTTATTTTGTGGAAACGGTAATTTAAAAAATTCAGGACACAGCATTTGTTTTTGTTTTTTTTAAATAGAAATCTTTTATAACATTTGTTCAACTTAATGCATCCTTGCTGAATAAAAGCAGTAATTAAAAAAAAAACAACTTAAGCACTTACAATTACAAGGCTCAATTTATAAGAATGCAACAGTTTTCATAGAAATGTTTTTCACTAATTAAAAGTGGCGAAGAATGAATAATGAAACCCGATTAGTCGAGTCGATTATTTTCATTATTGATCATGTGGATTAGTTGTTTGCAGCCCTGCAACCCATAATGAACAAAATGAATGGTCCTGCATGAGAATCGTCTCATTCCGTTAAACCTGATAAACATGTCAATTAGTTGAAGGTCTTTTTGAAGTGAAACCGGTAATGTGTTCAGAAACCGTTTAAAACTCCCCGTTACTCATACAGTTCTCAGGTTAGCACAGAGATAAATGACTCAGTGCATTTAAAGAGAAACCCAGCATAGCTCCTTACATTTCTTGGTTTCCTGTCCCAACTGTCATGATTCTCAGGTCATGCACGCTCATCTACATGCACACACATTCCTCGTGTTCTCTTTCCTCTCCACCCAGCCTCATCCTGCGGTTCAAGGGGTGGAGTCAACACAGGAGCCGCCCATTCAGACTCCGCCTGCTGCGTTACCATCGCAGGAGAGCGACTAAAACTACCTCAGTGATGACTTTGTTACTACGTCGGGGGTAATTTTCCATCTCAACTGCCTCCATGTACACTGTAAAAAGTGAAAATGTGCCAGTGCTCAAATTGAGGGCTCACCCAAAATTGAGGGCTCGCTCAGTGCCCTAGGCATGATCAGTCTACATTTTTCAAAAGTGACCCTAAAATCTGTGTACTACCATCACAAATCTTTATGGTGAACACCTGTCTGCAAGTTACACTGCCATTTTAAAAACTGGAAATAATATCTTCTCTTTTTGTTTATTGTTTGGATTCTTAAAAGAAGAGTTCACTCGAAAATGGAAATTTGCTGAAAATGTGCTTACTCTCAGGCCATCCAAGATGTAGATTCTTCATCAGAACAGATTTGGAGAAATTTAGAATTACATCACTTGCTCACCAACGGATCCTCTGCAGTGAATGGGTGCCGTCAGAATGAGCATCCAAACAGCTGATAAAAACATCACAATAATCCACAAGTAATCCACACCACTCCAGTCCATCAATTAACATCTTCTGAAGTCAAAAAACTGTGTGTTTGTAAGAAACAAATCCATCATTAAGATGTTTTTAACTTCAGACGTTGCTTTTTGCTAAAATAAGAGTCAATAATCCATAATAACACCTGAGCATGAGCACATTTTCAACAAATTTTCATTTTTGGGTGAACTATTCCTGTAAAGTCAACTAGAAATCAAATTTGAACTTAAAACACGTTTTACTGTGCACAATTTGGAATCCAAAAACTGCAGGATGACTTATTCTTATAAAAACAGTACTCCACAATAATAACAACAAAACATGAACTTTGGACATTTATTTAATGTTCACGATCTTGGGATTAAAAAGGATTTTAAAAATCCAAAGTTAATCAAATTTAGAAACTATAATCCATCACTGTGTATGGATGATGCCTGGGTTATATTAGGTTTATTTAATCTTCTCAGGACTCTGGAAACATTATATTGCCAAAGCTTGAAATTTACTCCTCATTCAAATGTTGCAACTTTTTAAATGATTGATCTTAATGTATAATGTTCTCTTTTTAATGTTTACAATGGACAGAAGATCCAAGCGCATCTGTTTACACCAAACAAGAATAATGGTTTCATCAAAGATGTAAAACAGCAATCAGTATAATTCACATGATGATGGTGAAATTCAATACCTCAGCGTCAGAAACCTCAATGATTTTGTTTGCTCATTCTAGACAATGGATGATTTGTCATTTGTTTTTAAATCTTTTAAAATAATATCTTCTCTTTTTGTTTATCATTTGGAAGGAGTAGTTCACTCAGAAATGGAAATTTGCTGAAAATGTGCTTACTCTCAGGCCATCCAAGATGTAGATTCTTCATCAGAACAGATTTGGAGAAATTTAGAATTCCATCACTTGCTTACCAATGGATCCTCTGCAGTGAATGGGTGCCGTCAGAATGTGAGTCCAAACAGCTGATAAAAACATAAGTAATCCACATGACTCCAGTCCATCAATTAACATCTTGTGAAGTGAAAAAACTGTGTGTTTGTAAGAAACAAATCCATCATTAAGATGTTTTTAACTTCTGACGTTGCTTCTGGCTAAAATAAGAGTCAATAATCCATATTAACACCTGAGCGTGAGCACATTTTCATTTTTGGGTGAACTACTCCTGTAAAGTCAACTAGAAATCAAATTTGAATTGTGCACAATTTGGCATCCAGAAACTGTAGTATAACTGATTCTAAAACAGGACTCCAAAATAACAACAAAACACGGACTTGTTTTGCTTAAGACATTTATTTAATGTTCAAGATCATTAAATAAATGTTGTCTCTGGAACAAGGTAACATTTTGGCACTATATTTTCTCAATTAGCATATTTTTTTCTAATATGTACTGCTATGAATTGTGTTATTGCGCTGATATGGGAATGATGTTTAGAACGACTGATCTTTGAAGCATCTCCTATTGTCAATACAGTTGTGTTTTGTTGAATATTACAGTTCATATACAGGAGATGCACTTAAAAACATGTATAATGGTTCTTTACACAATTTTCATCAAGAACCTTTTTCTGATCAGGAAGTTTTTAATGTGAAGTCAATTGAGAATTGTTCAAATGCATCATGGTATATGGTGTCAGTTTAGTCATTTACTTATTAAAACATGTGACAATGTGCCTCATAAATACAGGCTCAGGCAACTTACCTCTTTTTTATATATATATATATATATATATATATTATTCTTCAAAGGCCAGTAAGGCTGTTTATGCAGCCATATGTCAATGAATAAAGTTTCTGTTTGAGACACATTTACATGATCCATCAGTTGTCTTTATTGCATTAGCAAGAACAATTCCCTAGTTTTCAATAACACACCTGCACGTCATAGTGTAAATATCCTTTTTATTATGTCCTTCATTGTCATAAAAGTTAAAAATGTCTTTAAAATGATCTGCCGCTGGTTTGTGGTGCACTGAGAATTATTACATTTTGCTATTTCATCTACACGCGCGCACACACACACACACACACACACACACACAAAAATCACTTTTTTTCATTGAAAAACTTGCGCAATCAGTCAACATTCATCATGTATGCAGATTCACAGGCTCTGTGACAGAACGTTTGTGTTTTAATGAACCGAAGCAGTTCATGTCACATGGAAGATCTGTATAATACTGTCTCTGAATAGCTGACTGATGTCATCTCTGACACTTCATCACAATTGAAATTAAACAAATGTAACTTTAAAGCTAACAATTCTGTTCTCGGAAAGTTCACATACTTCCTTTTAGTAAACGCATCAGTTTACAGAACACTTTTAGCTGTGAATAAATAATAAACCAAACTTAAAAAGATTTCTAACAAAAAAAGGGGGAGGGGGGTTAAAGTTGCATTTGGAGTCCTTTCTTAAAAATAAACATTATTTTATCAGTCTTTCCAGTAAACAAGAAACACAATGAGCCTCATTCAATGTTTCTAAAATGATTGTTTCTTAAATTGTCACATTATGCACATTTTACAAACCCTTCGGTCTGCTCATGTTGCATGAATGAGGCTTATTATGGCTAGAGATGAAAATAAAGTCCATGTTGCATGAGTGTTCATAACCGTTGGACAGATCCAGTTGACTTCTGTAGTAGAGATTTTTAATCAAGTGTCCTTAAACTGTATAATGTAATATTTGTCACTCTACGCTGTAAAATATTCTCATCATTGTGTATTTATTGCAGTAATTTCTGTCAATTTTTTCACTCAGAGATTCTGGGTGTGTTCTTTGTCATAAATAAATTCAAAGTGGTCAGAAACATGTAATGACTTTAAAGGAATAGTCCTCTGGATCCTCTGCAGTGAATGGGTGCCGTGAGAATGAGAGTCCAAACGTGACCACAAATAATCCGCAAATAAGTTAAAATATACAAGTCCTCTATGCATATAATTGCTTTTTGCAGTGAAAAAGTTGTCTGGTCTGAATCAGGAGAGAAATATGCACAGATCAAGCACCGTTTACAAGCCAAAATAGTTCTAATTTGGGTGGATTTTGATGTGAGAGGACAACAACAAATGGACTTTCTGATGGATTTGTTTTTTACAAACATGCAGCTTTTCTCTTCACAAGATGTTAATTGATGGACTGGAGTGGTGTGGATTATTGTGAAGTTTTTATCAGCTGTTTGGACTCTCATTCTGATGGCACCCATTCACTGCAGAGGATCCATTGGTGAGCAAGTGATAGATTGCTAAATTTCTCCACATCTGTTCCCATGAAGAAACATCTTGGATGGCTTGAGTAAATTTACAGCAAATTTTCATTTTGGAGTGAATTGTTCCTTTAACACTGCAGGCTGTAACTTTGGCTTAAGGAATTATTAACTACAATGGCAGAAGTTAACCCAATGTTTTACATTTTATTTTTACTGTGTACTATATTGTACCAAATGTTAATGCAGATATTCCTGAATCCCAGTGTCCAGTTGTCCAGAATTCTGTGTCCCTTTTTTCTTGTGCAGCACGTAAGCGTCGTCATGCATTAATGGCATCGGCCACGTCAGTGAAAACAAGTCGACTGGGTTTCTGAGTTGTTCCCTGACTTGTGGTCAGTGTCTGTGGCATGAAAGAGAGAGTGAAAGTAAACAATACAGGATATTGACAGTAATATATATATATAGAGAGAGAGAGAGAGAGAGAGAGAGAGAATATAATTAATAAAAAATGTAAATCTAGTCCTACAATTAACATTGCACAAATATGAATTAGCAAAATAAAAATGAATTCTGTTATGTTGACAATATGAGAATGAGACTAATAAGGATCCTGGTGCCAGAACACAAATGGGGGAGAGTTTAAATGTGGATTCAGTTACAGCTATAGTTGATGATGAATATTAGTGATATTAAATGGATGTGTGGTAACTGACACATTTACAGTGATGAATACTTTACCACAAATAACAAACCACATGGCCTGGTGTCAGAACTTAAAAGAAATGAGAATGGTAGAAACTGAAATTAAGAAAAAGCATTCAAAAATGTGCAGAATTTATTTTGTTGTATAATAAATTGTCTATAGTTTTTTCTTTACATAATTTAAATATATTTTTAAATTATTTATATATATATATATATATATATATATATATATATATGTGTGTGTGTGTGTGTGTGTGTGTGTGCGCGCGTGTGTACTTTATGTATATTGCATGTATAATTTGTATCACATTCAACTGTATCTATCTATCTATCTATCTATCTATCTATCTATCTATCCGTGTGGTGTTGTTCTCTTACTTTGGAGTTTGGTCCTGCCGGGCTTCCGTCTCGTCCATGGTCCAAGAGTTCCTGCTCTAGATCATCCTGTTCTTCAGCTGGATCGAAGTTATACATGGGCATCAGCTGGTGTCTCAGTTTCTCCAGCCTGTAGAGAAAAACCATCACAGCTTCATTAATGACTCTCTTCTATTTGGGAAACATCAGAGGGTTCCAATCAGAAACAAAAAGAGTTTTTCAGTCTTGCATGTAATATCCACTGAAGAATCAGGAGTGATACAGGAATGTGCAATTTCTTACCTTTTCTTTTTCCTGATGTACAGAAGCTAGTATGGAGAAGAAAAATGCATTAATGTTATGTATAAGAATCAGAAGTGTGATACAAATTTCACATATTGCATTCTCAGTCAATTAAACTGGCAAATCTTTTTAAATAAATGTTCAAGAAAGTCTAGAGTGTTAGATTCATGAAAAAATCAATGGTAATCAAGTGTGAAGGATTACAGTTATGAGGGAAATGCAAGTACAGTATTCTAGTCAAATAAATGTCTGTTATCATCTAGAAATATGTATGACTTTCAGTAAATGAATGACTCAAATAAGTGTCATGAAAAAAGTGTCATTTTAAACGCGTTCTAACTTTTAGAAGAAACGTTTGGGGTCAATAAGATTTTATTAATCTTTTTGAAATAAGTCTCTTATGCTCACCAATGCTGCATTTATTTGGGAAATATTGTGAAAAATGACTACAATTTAACTCTTTTATATTTGAGTATATTTCAAAATGTAATTTATTCCTGTGATGCAAAGCTGAATCGTCAGCATCATTACTCCAGTGTCTCATGATCCTTCAGAAATCATTCTAATATGCTGATTTGCAGCTCAAGAAACATTTCTTCTTATTATCAGACAGTGCTGTGCTGCGTTTTGTGGAAACTGATACATTTTCTTTCAGGATTCTCTAATGAGTTAAAAAGAATTACATTTATTTGAAAAAGAAATCTTTCGTAGCATTCTAAAAGTCTTAACTGGCGCTTTCGATCAATCTTATTTGACGTGTTTTGAGCAAATGAAAAAAATTTCGGGCTGTACTATCCCTTGAAGAAGTTCATGCTGTCATTATCATCGAGTTCGCTCACCACGACAACAGCCAGCCCAATGACTGTGATGATGCCAAAGGGCACAAGCACCATCCCCATCCTGGCTCCTTCCACTGACGTAACGGGCAGCTGTGTGGAGTTCAGGCCGGTCTCGTTGGCGGACGAGCGGAAGGTGGTCCTGGACGTCACGTTGTCCGGCTCAGTTCTGGGCTCTGCTGAACTTGTGAGAACGGGAATGAAGGTGGTGAAGGGGAGTGTGGGGGCCGGGAACGGGGCCAGGGTTTGGGTGGAGGTCAGAGACATGGCTTTTGCAGGACGCCGTCACGGAGGCGAGCCGAGTGGGTTTTGAAGGCAGTCCTACAGGGATTCAGTCCTCCAGCAGGCCTCTGCCATGATGTTCAGGGTGATCCTGAACTCCTGTAAGAATCCTGTCAAAGAACATTTGATGTTAGATACAATTTGGCTTTGTTTTTAAACATAGCGAGCTGACTACTAACCTACCTAAATAGGCAGCTAATGGGTCTGTGGAAAGTGTAGATAAACAAGGAATGCAATGAAATTTCAAGAAATTGTAAGAAGGATAATAAAAGTAAGTAAACATTATAATGCTTTACCTGTATTTAATGTTTAGATTTCATATTTTTTAAATATTTTATTTTCAACAATAATGTTTCATTCTTTCTGAAGACTGGCTGAAAATAATTTAATAATTATAATTATAATAATAATTTATTTGATTCTGTTGACAGCCATTATTTTTCAGGTTTGTGTATCCAAATATATTTTTCTGGTGGGTAGAAGGAGGAAACCGTGTAACCTAGAAACATAGATGGTTTCCAGATAATATTTTACACATACTATAATTTTATTTTTCACAGTACATTTTATACATGAAAATATATAGATTCTGCTCACCAAGGGTGTGTTTGTGTGATCAAAAATACAATAAAATTGTGAAATATTATTGCAGTTTAAAATAGTCATTTTCTATCTGAATATATTTATTCTTGTGATGTAAAGCTGAATTTTCAGCATTATTACTCCAGTCTTCAGTGTCACATGATCCATCGGAAATCATTCTAATATGCTGATTTGCTGCTTAAGAAACATTAATTATTATTATCTATGTTAAAGTTGTGCTGCTTCATATTTTAGTGGAAACTGTGATTTTTCTTTTTTAGGATTCTTTGATGCAAGTTCAAGAGAACAGCATTATTACTGTCACTTTTGATCAATTTAATGCATCCTTGCTGACTAAAAGTATTCATTTCCATCAAAAAATAAATAAAAATCTTACTGACCCCAAAAACGGGAAAAAGGGAATTTTAGATACAAGCAGCGGATCTATCAGTGAGAAAATCTGTGTGTGATTGCATGATCTTGACTGAATGTGTGGGTTTGTGGCGTGAGTGTGTGTGTGTGAGTACACGAGTACAAACCCTGTGGACGACATATGGATGTGTGAGCTTTTAAGATACTGTTGGCAAACCGCAAGCTTCCTTCCACTTTACAACCGTTAGGATCCGTGTGTACACGCGTTTGTGGATGTGGGGGCTGGAGGCAGGAACGAGGTTCGACGCTTAAAATAGAGAATAGGAGAATCTGCTGTTGAGATCTCGGTGGATGTGAATGAGAATGTAGAAATCTCCTAAACCGCAGCCTGTCTCCATTCACAAAGAGCTGCTTGTGCAGTTAAAGGGGCATGTCAAAAAAACTTTATCATTTACTCACCTTCATATCATTCCAAATCTGCATGACTTTTTTTAAGTCATGGAATGGAATTCTTTTGAAGCCATATGATAATTTTGCTATTTGCTGAAAATTTGACTGATTGATTTTCAGTCTGTTCCTCACAGAAAGCTATTGTTTGACTTCTAAAGTTTGACTTCTCAGAATACTGTGCATGAGTCAGACTACTTTTATGATACTTTTTTTTTTGTCTAATCTTTTGTTGTATGGAAAAAAAACAGTATTATTTATTATAACACATGAAGAAAGTGTCATATGGGTTTATGACGTACAGGTCAGTAAATTAATGTAAAAATTCCTCTGTCCAGACGTGACCGTTTTGGTAAATATTTAGCTCGATCAACACAAATATACAAGACTTTTAAAACAAAGATGAACAGCTTTTGATGGCAGGGATTGCTCTTTTTTAATATTAAATTTGAGATGTACAGTTAAAGAGTTTGTTGTGTCGCTTTGTACATAGTGCAAGTTTTATTCTGCAAATATTCTGTTTTCAAATCTTTAAACGGTTTGACTCCAACATATCTTGATTCTTTAGTGAAACGTCACACTTCTGCTAGGTCTTCTGATCAGCAACTTTGAATGAATCCCAGATCTAGATTAAAACTTAAGGGTGATCGTGCCTTCTCAGTTGCTTCCCCGAAACTGTGGAATTTGTTGCCTGTGAATATTAGATCAGCTCCGTCTATCTCTAGTTTTAAATCATTGTTAAAAACGTATCTATTAACTCAGGCTTTTAATCTCTCTGGGTGTTGAGCTTTATGTTATTTGTGTCTCTTCTGTGTAATATTATTGGTTTTGTATATTTATAAAAAAAAATCCTCTATCTTTGTACTGCCCATTGGGTAACAATGGTTGTATTAATAATGCTATAGAAATAAAATGAGAAATAGGAAAATACACTACCATTCCAAATTTGGGGGTCAGTAAGATTTTTTTAATGAAAGAAATGAATCTTTTTATTTAACTATAATGCATCAAAATTAATCAAAAAGTGACAGTAAAGACAATGTAACAAAAGATTTCTTTTTCAAATAAATGCAGTTCTGGATTTGTGAATTTGTAGTCTTCAAAGAATCCAGCAGAACTATTTTCAACATTGATAACAATCAGAAATGTTTCTTGAACAGCAAATCAGCATTTTAGAATGATTTCTGAAGGATCATGTGACACCGAAGACTGGAGTAATGATGCTGAAATTTCAGCTTTGTATCACAGGAATAAATTACATTTTAGAATATATTCAAGTAGCAAACAGTTATTTGAAATTGTAATAATATTTCACAATATTACAGTTTTTACTTTATTTTCAAGCAGATAAATACAGCCTTGGTGAGCATAAGAGACATCTTTTAAAAACATTTATGAAATCTTATGGATCCCAAACTTTTGAAGGATACTGTATGTGTGCTGCATGTTTGGAAGTGTGCATGATAAGGGTAATGTTTCACCCCAAAACCAAACTTCTTTTTAATGCCATTTTGATATTATTTTAATAACAACTAAACACATTTTCTTCTCAAATTCCGTGTCATGCAAAAACATCTCATTCTCCCTACTGTAACGTAAAAAGAAAAGAAATAAATGACTTTAAATTGAAAATATTTATACATAATGATGGTTTTGTTGTACTGCCTTTAATTTAGGTGATTTCATACTAGTGAGACTTACCTTTGAGAATACTTGGAATTTTTTTTTTTTAAATCTGAATAATGAAAAATTGGAATGAAAATGTACGTAATTATTATGAACTATTATAAACTGTCACAACGAAAAAGATCTTAAAGGAATAATTCACCCAGAATATTTTCTTTTGTGTTCTGCATGAAAAAGGGAAATCATACAGGTTTGGAAATACATTAAGGCAATTAAACAATGACAGAATTGTCATTTTAATGGTCCTAATATGTTTTATATTTTATATCTTTTTTATTGTTTTTCATTTGAAGTGAAATTTAAATTGGACATGAGATTCACCCATAGTTCTCCTGAAAGTGTGCGAGTGTGTGTGCGTTTTTGTTGCCGTTAGGTAGTTTCTCCCTCCCTGCAGCAGCCGGGCAGCAGTGGGTGTCGTGGCAGGATGTGGGTACAAGAGTGGCACAGAGAGACAGAAAGAGAGAGACAGCACCAGTCTGATACTGTACCTAGGAAAGCAAGTACCCAGAAATACGGCTCACGTTGAAAGAGGTGCGTTTCGTAAGAGATGCAGACAGATGTGTTCTCGCTTTCCCTCGCTGTTTCTCTCTCTCATTCTCTCTCTCACTTTCTAGCAACAGGCCCGAGGCCACCTGCGACTGACAAGCTGACTCTGTTTTCTGATATATTCACACATTCACAGATTTTAGATGATGAGGTAAATTTAACGTTTTTGCTAAGGCAAACGATTTGAACAAACCCTGAGCACTCTTATCATTTTAACCAGTAAGCAATCACCTATAGCAACTGCCCAGAATATTATAATAATGTTATTTTAGTATTATTTATAAAGTATTTATGAATATTTTGAATTAGCTTTTATTTTAGACTTTCAGTTTAACTTTAATTGTTTTCAGTTTAAGTTTCAGTCATTTTGTTTACTAGAGTTCTTTTCATATATAGTTCTGTATATGTGACACCCTGAAAGTTTGATCACATGTATTTATATGTTGTATGTGTATGTTTATTCCTTACAATCGATTATATTAATGTATTTATGCATGTTATATCTGTCTATCTTTGTTGATGATTTTCTTTAATATTGCTATAACTAACTTGTAATATGAAATATCCTGAGTGGACAGTATGGGAGACGGTGCGTGGTCCAGGGTTGCTATGGTAACGGTGAGCCGCGAGGAAGAGACTGTCATTACTAGAGCGGCTCAACTTTGAATAACAACTCAACTTTGTCCGTCTCATTATTTTTGTCAAATAGATTTAACTGCAGTACTGCCAACTGGACAGTGGGCGTGCTACATATAGCTTTAATTTTTATTTCAGTTTTAGTCATTTTAGGACTTAAACTTATTTTTAAACTCATTTCATCTAGTATTTTTTATTTTATTTCATATTCTTTTTTAATACATAGCTTAATTTATAGCTTGATGCACTGAGCACAAACAATAATTTCAGCTCGTCCCTCAGTATGTAAAAACAAGTAAAAAGTAATGCATCGACATACTAGAGTGTTTAAAAGCAGAAATATGCAGCTTCTGTTTTCTTTAAAGCACTTTGAATAATTCTTCCATGCAAAATGTGTGTTATTTGAGTTGTAAAATCTAAATAATCTATTATGCATCAGTTCCTGGATGAAGTTTGCTGTATGTGAACACTGCTTCTTTTTTTTTTTTGGATGTCACATCCCTTTCTAGTATCCTTGCACATGTTATACAAATTGACCCCTTTTCACTGTCATCACAGGAGTCATTTATAACTTTGGGGTCTCATATAAGATATAAATTTGCACATGCAAGCAATTCTCATGATTTTATTTTATGTTGACACATGTAATGTTTAAGTCTTTTGGCTGCATGTACTGTGATAACATTCTATTTTGAACTGATCCTAATGCAGTGCATTGCTCTATAGACTTCCATTGCAAGTTTGTTTCTAAACACTGAAATAGTCAACAACAGTAGTCAAAACTCCTACAGGTCCCTGTCTTCCTGTTTACTGATCTTTTTCCCCGTCAAAGGACATGCAAACACAGGAGACAGAAATATCTGCAGTCGATCCCAGTAATCTGTGTATTTGAGGGGTGTTAATTATCGTCTTACATAATCATTGAGGGTGAACGCTCTGTCTCATCACTGTGTGTTTCACAAACAGTCTGCACGCTTAATGAAGAACATGCTAGTTCCTCGGCCAATCAGAATGCTCGGGGCTCTCTTAAGCCTGCCTCCTCGACCAATCAGAGGCCACCACAAGACAAAGATAGACATACCAGCAAAGACACCAAAATAACATGCCTGCTCTTGTGCCTTATCCGTTATAAATCTGTTTTTCTGGATGAATTGAATTGTACCGAGCATTTCAAAAGTGTAAAATGGGTGTAAATAAGCTGAAGTCTAATAAGAAACTGTTGTCAAAGGCTGCTGATATGAGAGATACTGACCTATTCATGGAGAAATGTGGCCACAGCTGATGTCCTTCCAAGGTTTTCCAGGCAGCCGACGGAAAAAAGGAGAGGGAATTTCTCCTTTCACCCCTCCTCCTTCGTTCCTCAGCTAGAACAGACCAGCTGAGAGGCTGTAAATTGAAAGGTTTTTCCCCTCTAGGTCCCTGCATTCACCACATTTTCTCCCTCTGTACAAAATCACGCCTCGTTTCTTCCTTCTCAGCTGTTTTCTGGTTTTCTTTCATAGCATTTTATTCAAAGACAAGACTTGGGGAGCTACAAGGATGCTACAAACCCAAGCTATGTGATCCAGTAATGTCCCTCCTCCTTTCCTGAACTGCTATTGGATGGCTGTGAGGCAGCTGTAGGCTGTGATTGGCTTGTCTGGCTGTCCGTCTAGCTTAGCAGGGATGAGGACAGGATTTAATGGTTGGACACACCAGATGCTGTGAATGTGTCCAGGGAAGAGAGTTCAGGGATTTTAACCCCTTGCTGCCTCACATGTGCATTATGTGAACTGACGTGAGACGTGTTATGGGTGATGGTTAGGATCTCAAACATATATGCATTTTTGTAGGTAATTTGAGTTGTTTTATTCAGTCTTAATTAATTATTAACTAATGTATCAGGAACATGTCGGGGTCACTTCAGTTTTCTTTCTAATTCACCTTCTAATTCTTTTTCTCTCTCTATATATACAAATACAATTGAATAGTTTATTTGGAAAAACAGATAACTCCGTTTTTAAAAAAATGTCAAAAATCGTGGGTTTTTTTCATTCTGCATTCCAATTAATAT
This sequence comes from Tor tambroides, assembly GCA_021397915.2. Lineage (NCBI taxonomy): Eukaryota > Metazoa > Chordata > Actinopteri > Cypriniformes > Cyprinidae > Tor > Tor tambroides. Next base: position 5,577 of record JAFVLL020042335.1, on the reverse strand, counting down.
CAATCAAAATGCAGTTGGGTTGTTTTGATTAAATAATTATAACTTAAAAAATACAGCTGACTAACACAATAAAACACAATAAAAACATAACACAATAAAAAACATGATTTTTGAATTTTTTTAAAAAAACTGAGTTATTTGTTTTTGCAAATAAACTCTTCAATTTTATCTGTGTAATTTTTTTAGATATATGTTAATTATGTTAATATATATTTAACAAGATAATGCCATCATGAAAATAATTATTAAATCAAAAATTAAAATTTTAGGTATTTACGGTAGGAAATTTACAAAATATCTTCATGGCGCATGATCTTTACTTAATATCCTAATGATTTTTGGCACAAAAGTAAAATCGATAATTTTGCCCCATACAATGTATTTTTAGCTATTGCTACAAATATACCTCTGCGACGTAAGACTGGTTTTGTCGTCCAGGGTCACATATAATGTTAATATATATATATACAGTGCCTTGCGGAAGTATTCATACCCCTTCATTTTCTTCACGTTTTGTTATGTTGCTGCCTTATGTTAAACTGCTTTAAATTACTTTTTTCCACATCAATCTACACTCCATACACCATAATGACAAAGCAAAAGACTTTGCAAATTTATTAAAAATAGAAAACTTAAATGATTCCATTGCATAAGTATTCATACCCTTATCTGGGACAGTTGAAATTTAGCTCAGGAGCATTCATATTGCTTGTAGATGTTACTGCACTTCAAGTGAAGTTAACCTTTGGCAAATTCAATTGAATGGATATGATTTGGAAAGGCACACATCTTAATAAAAGGTCTAACAGCTGAAATGCATATCAGAGCAAAAACCAAGCCCTGGGGTCAAACAAACTGCCTGTAGAGCTCAGAAACAGGATTGCATCAAACCACACATCTGGGGAAGAGTTCAGAAAAAAAATTCTTCTGCATTGAAGGTTCACAGAAGCATGTACTCTCCATTACCCTTAATGGAAGAAGTTTTGAACAACCAGGACTCTTCCTAAAGCTGGCCTCCTGGACAAACTGAGCAATTCATGGAGAAGGGTCTTGTCTAGACTGGTGACCAAGAAGCTGATGGTCACTCTATTTGAGCTCCACAATCATATGTGGAGGTAGGAGAAACCTACAGAAGGACAAACATCACTGCAACACTCCACCGATCAGGGCTTTATGCTGGTGTGGCCAGATGCAATCCTCTCCTCAGTGAAGACACAAGAAAACACACTTGGAATTTGCAAAAAAGTACCTAAAGGACCCTCAGACTCTGAGAAACAAGATTCTCTGGTTTAATGAACTGCAATTCAGTTTGAAGGAAACCAGCTCTGCTCATCACCTGCAGAGTACCATCCCAAAAGTAAAGCATGTTGGTAGCGGCCTCATGCTGTGAGACTGTTTTTCAGCAGCAGGGACTGAGGGACTCATCAGAGTAGAAGAAAAGCTCAGTGCACCAAAATATAGAGAGAGCCTTAATGAAAACCCAGTCCAGAGCATTCAGAACCTCAGACTGGGCAGAAGGCTCACCTTCCAACAGGACAATGACCCTAAACACACAGCAAGAGTGGCTTATAGACAACTCTGTGAATGTCCTTGAGTGGCCCAGCCACAGCCTGGGATTGAACCCAATCAAATATTTCTGGAGAAACCTGAAAATGTGTGTCTGTCCCATCCACCCATCCATCCCGACAGAGCTTGAGAGGTGAAGAGATGAGGAGAAGAATGGCAGATAATTGTCCAATTCTGATGTGCAAAGCTTGTCGTATCATACCCCAAAAGACTTGAGGCTGTTCAGGTAAGTACTGACTTAAGGGTATGAAGACTTATGCAAAGTACTTATTTCAGTTTTTTTAAAATAAATATACAAGGTTGTGACGATTCTGTTTTTGCTTTGTCATTATGGTGTATGGAGTGTAGATTGATGTGGGGAAAAAACTAATTTAAAGCAGTTTAACATAAGGCAGCAACATAACAAAACGTGAAAAAAAAATGAAGGGGTATGAATACTTTCACAAGGCACTGTATATATATATATATTTAACATAAAATAATATAGATAATGCTGTCATGAAAATTTCACAATGCAAAAATCTCAATGGCCCTGGCATAATTTTCTTTATGCAAACTACAATAACATTTTCAATTAAGTTTAGATTAAATATGACATAACAGATTAAATATGACATATGACATGCACATGGTATAATATATATTATTAAATTCATTTATATAATTAGATTATTGAAATGAACAAAATATCTAATGTCAGAAAATTGATCAGTGAAGTAAATATAGTAAAACTGTAATTTTTTTAAAGAGAATTATTAAAGTGAATTAAAGAATATTTTTGGAATATTTTTTGTTTGTTTTTTTACAAATGAGTAATTTGTTTGCTTGTTCATTGTAGACATACTACAATGAAATTAGGTAATACTATTATTAAATATTATTTATTAGTGCTTCTGCTTGTTTTCAAGTCAAGTGCTATTTTGTTAATAAAATAACTAAAAAAAACATAAGATGCAAAATATTACTGTGTTTGATATCAAGGTTTTGAGGGTGGATGCCAACCGCCGTAAAAAACTAAGAAGAAGAAGTTTTGAGGGTGTTTCAGTTAGCCTTTACCTCCTCATCAAACAAGATCCTGCATTCTGCATCCTAATTTTTTAGCCTCTTTCATGGTACAGTGCCATTACAACTCTGTAACCTTCACTTTTAAAGGTGCCTTTACCTGTCAAAATAACATTTTATTATCAATATTAAACATTAATAAAACTAAAGTGCCTTTTATCCAACATGTGTTGATGCTAAGTGCTAGCCGCTGTACGTGGGACAACAAATCCATGATTAAAATGAATTGTTGACTAATAATAATCCAAAAGATGGATGGATTATGAATGGTGTAATTCTAAAAATTGGCTCAAGACTAAAGCACACCCGTTGCCTAATGTTTTGTAACAATTAAAATGCCACTGTCATGTGTTCATTGTAGTACACAATCTACAGATGGCGTCGTCCATATGCCATTAAAAATATTATCCTCCTGACCAACGCTGCCTTCTAGCGGTGACAATGCACTAGTGCTGATCCACTCTAATCCTCTTATTTGTCTGTTTATGAAACACAAGCCAAACTGCTCTCAAATTAACTGTCTAACATGCTAAGAGGAGGAGATACTGAGTAAATATAATCCTTAGTTACAAGATAATACATGTAAGCAACACTCAGTGTACAATATGTGATTTTTGTTTCACTACATTTGGGCAAGTATGATTTAATATCACTTCCATGTCTATAGTAAAACCTCTTTGGTTTTAAATTGTTCATAACTCATTATATTATATACATAGCAATTTGAGTGGAAAAGCTCATATGTGAAAAACTGATGTGTTTTAGACATCCATTATTTTTGCTGTTTATTTACAGAAGCCAATATAAGAAATAAATGAATTAATTATAAAACAGAAGCACGACTTGGTTTTAGTAATCGTTTTAGTAAATTAGTATTATTTTTAGATTATGTAATATACAGCACCAATAGTATAATATAAAATTAATACTGATGCTATTTAGAATATGAAAATTGCATAGTATCATGACCCAGACATGGTTTTGTAAGATTCAACCATATAGGTCATCATCAAAATACAAAATTATATTTTACTACCTAACAAACAGCCTAAGCATGAGTTCCCTCTAAATTCACATTACCATTAAGTCTGAAATTGACTTTATTGTGTTAAATTGTCAGTCAGCTGGTATTAATGGTACGAAGGTAAAAACAATATTTTTCACCAAACAAGATGTTATTCGGCTAATTCCAGCTGTCAAATGGGTAATATATGTCAAATAACCCTTTAAGCACATTAAAGTCAACATGCAATGGCATTAGCAATTATTTGACTTCCATATTGTGACATATTTCTGACTAAAACAGGATATTTGGTGAGAAAAAATAAAGGGTGGTTCCTGATTTCATCTACTGAAATGGACTGGACATTTAAGCGTCTCTATATGACAGGTGGTTTGAGAGCAAGGAGTGAAAAATAAGAGTCGTGATGTCAGCTGAAAAGGGAAGCAGAACATTTGTTTCTTCTTGTAGATATTTGTTACACTGTGACACTGTGAAACACTAATGACTCTGGGCCCAAAATGTAGTAAACTGAAAAAAAGTTTTGGATAATTTTACCAAAGCTCCTCTCATTATCATTATATAATTGATGAAAATACTTCTCAAAAAGCATCACATAATTGCTTGAAGTTAAAGGGATAGTTCATCCAAAAATGAAAATTCTGTCATTAATTAATCACCCTCATGTCATTCCAGACCAGTAAGACATTCGTTCATCTTCGGAACACAAATTAAGATATTTTTGTCAAATTTTGTAAAACAAAAAGTACTCTTGTTGCTTCATAAAATTTTGGTTGAACCACTGATGTCACATGGACTATTTTGACAATGTTCTTGGTACCTTTCTGGGCCTTGAACGTGGTAGGACCCTTGCTGTCTGTGGAGGGTCAGAAAGTGCTCCGATTTCATCAAAAATATCTTCATTAGTGTTCCCGAAAATGAGCAAAGGTCTTACAGGTTTGGAACGACATGAGGCTGAGTAATTAATGATAGAATTGTATTTTTTTGCGTGAACTATCCCTTTAAATTGCCACGGTATTATTTGTTTGTTTGTTTGTTTTTGTACATGGTACGTAATACCAGGGTATTCTTTGAAGTTCCTTGAAATACAATGCAAATACATTGTTCAGTGATGGTCAACAAACTAACAAACAAATACCAACGCATTGCATGACTCATGGGACATGGTACCATTGTAATGCCATGTTTGACAATAACAAGTACTAAAAGTATTACAGTGTACAATGGTACTACTATACCTCCCATTAGAAGCATCACTTTATTGCATTCAAAATCATAATTTCAACAGCCTTCATACAAAATTAAAACTCTTCCTCCACTATTAGAGGTTTAGTTTCATTTTGTCCTTTCTCTTGTTGTTGTCGTTATATCAAAAGAATGGGGCTAGTTGTCACATGTCAAATGCTGGTCTCAAACACCTAGTTCAAAACCGTACAAAATAAAAAATACATTCATAGAGTCAACTATATAATCAAGGTAGATTTCAACCTTTTTAATGGCAGGCTCCCATTGGGGCATGTTGTGTCATAAGGCCCACATCTGTTAAATATCTTTTTCATGACAACGGTGGAAATGCTCAGTTGCCTTTTGTAGTCATGCCTTTAAATTGTGTAAACCCAAATAAAGATAAACCCACAAAGAAAAATACTGTCTGGAGTAAAAAGTGTGACAACTAGCCCCAGTCTTCTCCCCTACAAGTCTTTGGTGAAGAGCATTTTGTAAGTTTTTTATAATGGTATATCTGTTGTATAATGACAAAATGTGGATGTAAATAACAGTAGAAAACGTGCAGCTGTGTGTACAAATGTTGCTAAATTGGCTTGGTAATGTTTCTGTCAATTCCATTCCTGCGTAAGAGCGCCGCTCTTCTCGCTCGCTGCGGCGTGGGGTTTCCCAGGGCAGACTGCAGGGTTACCGCGCCCATCTCC
>JAFVLL020042334.1:0-31754 GCA_021397915.2 Tor tambroides | reverse complement strand
CAACAGGACAATGACCCTAAACACACAGCAAGAGTGGCTTATAGACAACTCTGTGAATGTCCTTGAGTGGCCCAGCCACAGCCTGGGATTGAACCTGATCAAATCTGGAGAAACCTAAAAATATGCGTCCGCCCCATCCAACCCGACAGAGCTTGAGAGGTGAGGAGGGGAAGAGAAGAATAGCAGATAATTGCCATTATTGCATCATACCCAAAAAGACTTGAGGCTGTAAAGGTGCTAAACAGTTAATGGTATGAATATTTATGCAATGTGCTTATTTCAGTTTTTTTATTTTTAATAAATTGACGAAGTTGTGACAGTTCTGTTTTTGCTTTGCCATTATGGTGTATGGAGTGTAGATTGATGTGGAGGAAAAAAAAAAAAAAAAAAAAAAAATTCTAAATTGAGAAAATTGCCTTTAAAGTTGTCCAAATGAAGTTCTTAGCAATGCATATTACTAACCAGTAATGAAGTTGAGATATATTCACAGTAAGAAATTTACAAAATATCTTCATGGAACATGATCTTTACTTAATATCCTAATGATTTTTGGCTTAAAAGAAAAATCGATAATTTTGACCCATACAGTGTATTTTTGGCTATTGCTACAAATATACCCTGTGCTACTTAAGACTGGTTTTGTGGTCCAGGGTCACGTGTTTAGTAAAACCACAAAGTACACACAGTGCATTTGAGTTCTATTCAGTTCTATTTTTAAGAGTGAGAAAGCTTCTGTGAACAAAAATACAAGAACAGGCCAAAAAAAAAAAAAAAAACCCAAGCCAATTATTTACCAAAATACTCCATAAATCATAAACTAACAGAAAAGAAACATACAAAGCAGCAGGGAAATATATAACTCGCTAATACAAAGACGACCAGTGCCACACTAGTGAAGTGCATTTAGTGACCATACTCTCAGACAAGAGTAACACTGTGGAACAGTCAAAACTGGTGTTTCTCTGCATGTATTTTACTTCTAAATCCTTCAGGAGGCACTAGAGAACTGAAGCGTAATAACGGCAGGTCTTTGCCTATCCTCATGGCTGGAGGTGGCGGGGGGGACATGGACGGGTTCGCATGACTGCTGCCATCATTTCCTGTGTTGTTGTTGTCATCATCATCATCATCACTGGCAGCGGTTTCCACCACACTGCTAGAGCTCGTTTTCTGGCAGCGAGGAAGGAACGAGCCTGTATAGTATCGATGGTACAGAAGAAACGCCACCAACAGCAACAGCACGATGAGCAGCGTGAGCAGGCCAACGACCGCGTAAACGCCCCTGAGGATTCTGGGAGACGATGTCCAACTACAGTCTAGAAAGTGAGTGGAGACAAAAATGAAGTTAGGAAAGGTAATGGCAGAATTTTCATTTTTAGGTAAACTATCCTTTTAAAGTGATATGAGAGCAGTCTAATTCAAGTTAATATCTGAAATCTCCCACACCTAAACTTCTGATTATCAGTCTCTTACCAGGTTCAGCAGACGCCACACAAACACTGGCTCCCGGCCCATGAGGAACCTCACGGTAACCACTGATACAGTGACAGGAGTATGAGCCAAACTGATTCACACACTCAGCGTGAGCGTCACACACCACCATTTGTGTCTCACACTCATCGATGTCTGTTCAAACACAAAAATGGGCTGTTCAGAAACGATTCAGATAAACAGGTGTTTTTGGTAAGATCACGACTGCATATTATGTGTCCATCTAAAAGTATATGAAACAATGTCTCTAATTCTTTTATAATTCTAATGTGATTTTGACCATACAGAAAAAAATGTGTATGTGTATACATGTGCACACTTAATTCTATATAAAATAAATATTTGAATCAAATTGCTATAAAATCAAAGCACTGTGTCAAACCAAATTATGCTCCTAATTTTTAAGTTGATATCAAATGAGGTTCCCGTGAGATCTTATACCAAAAATAGCCATTGGGTGACACCCAAACTCCATTGAATTTTTTACTGATTTTTCCTGACACAAGTGTATACATTTGTCACATAATTTATATCACAAAATAGTCACCAAATATAGAATCTTGAGACTCAGACCTTTCCAACAATATGTTTTTTGTGAAGATTCGAAAAAAAAAGTTGAGATTATAAAATACTGTATAAATAAATTGTAATATGACACTTGACGCCGCCCACTAAGACGAGGAGCCCAATAAAAGTATTTAAAGTATTTTATTTATTTCCAAGGTAATGCAATGTCTGTTTTCAAAACTGTTTTCACAGGATGAATTTTGACTGTTTAAGCTATCGAATGATACCTAATTTAAGATGATTACTAAAATATGTAACAGAGAAAAAAGACAAAAAAAAGAGCACCAAGCGTCCCACTAGTTAGTTAAACTTTAAAAAAAAAAGTAAAAAAAAAAAAGTGATAAATTAATATTAAATAGTATATTTAATAGTAATATTAAATAGTGATATTAAATAGTGAGTGATTATGAAACTGGTGGGGGTCAGCTGCATAAACAGCCATTAAGTACTAGAATAAACTATATAGACGTTTTATAATAATAATAATAATAATAATAATAATAATTATTATTATTATTATTATTATTATTATTATAATAATAATAATAATAATAATAACAACAACAACAACAACAACAACATTACTAAAACATACAAATTAAAAATATATTATAAAAACTCATTCCAACATAAAATTTAAAAACTACAATAAATAGACAAAAAATAAATAAATGATCTAATTAGTTTACACAACTGGCCTCAGGTTGACCTTTGGTTATACCTCAGTAAGGTCCTGACACAGCAATAGTCCTGCAGAGAGCAGCGTGCGTGTGTGTGCGCGTGTGTGTGTGTGAGAGAGAGAGAGAGAGAGAGAGAGAGAGAGAGAGAGAGAGAGAGAGAGAGAGAGAGAGAGAGAGAGAGAGAGAGAGAGAGAGAGGTGTGTCTTTGGCTAGCATGCGGTCAGAGCAAGGTTTCTGTAAATACAGAGGACCCTGAAAGACCACAGGACAAATCAATGTACGTGTGGTGTGAGAGTACCTTCAGCAGAGACAGATGCAATGACGCCCTGTGTTTCAGTGGTTTGGGATTTGATGGTTCTGCCCTGCAGCCCCTGAAGATCCCTGTGCATCTGCTGCCCTACAGCCTCCTTCTCAAACTGCAGCCACACGATGAACAAAAGACCAGAACTCAACCTGGAAACAAATTAGTTGACAGTCTGTGAGCAGATCGGTTTGGAAGAATCCAATTAATATGCTTTAGGAAGTGAGCTTTATGCTTACTTTTTCAATCTTTTAAAGTCCAGGCCCTTTGGAGTGAGATGTCCCAGCATTTCTTGTATCTGTAAACCAATTTTGAGCCCTTAAGTTTCTCAATTCACAACAATATTCTGAATATCTATAAAGGGAATCATAATGTTGAGCCTCACCATGGTCTCTAGAGCAGACCTGAGGGAAGAGGATTCTTCATGATGTTCAGGCTCCAGACTGACCTCCACACTCACCTCGAACAAGAGCTCTGATTGGACATCATCAGAATGTAAGCTGCATATCTTCTATAGCGTAACCTAAACTTCTATTTTTGTACAAATAAAAATGTAACTGGTAGCTGAATAAGTTAATGTGTTAAACCATTTGAAAGCACTTCTCACCCCCAGGAAAATGCCTGTTGTGAGTGACATTTCGTAAGGTTTGCTGGTAGGGAGTTCTCTCTGTAGAATGAAAAAGGTTAATGCAAGAAAACCTTAAATAAAATTTTAATTTCTTGTTCATTAAATAAATAGAAATATTAGTAGAAGCATTAACTTTTTAATGCAATAAACAATTAAGATTGTTAATATTACCCATTGCATAATAATAATAATAAAATATTAATTAAAAAAAAAAAAAAATCCTATTTTAGGGCCATTTTAGGATCCTGCTAATGTTCATAACCATAATGAAACTAATGTACTGAAATGAAAAAAAATAAAATCAAAAAGTACATACTTTATTAAGTGAAATGTAATTTCAACAACTGTATGTCATGATAATGTTTTACTGAATTGAATTTGCTGATTTAAAAAAACCAAAAAAATTTTTTTAAGATTTATAACAGTCTTCAGGTTATTAATAGTTAACATTACTCCTTGCATAATAATAATAATAATAATAAAAACAAATAAAATACATTTATATTGTTAACATTACCCCTTGCATACTACTACTATTAATCTTTAAATTATACATTAAATTATGAATATTGTTAATATTACCCCATGATAATAATAATCATAACAGCAGCAACAACCAAAAATCCTATTTTACAGCCATTTATAAAAAAAATTCTCTAAGCAATTAGAGAAATTTTTTTTGGGGGGGGGTGAAGTGTGCTTAATTTTAATGAAAATAATGCAAAAAAGGTCCTATATAAAGAGGCTTTCTTTATGCAAAATGTAATGCTTTGTAATTGTAAAAAAAAAAAAAAAAAAAAAAAAGAGTGCACCTTTTGATTTGTGGTGTAATTTGGGCTGCATTACAGGTAGTGTGACGCTGCTCTCAGTCGCAGTCATCTCAATGGAAGCGCCTTCCTCGTCGTCCCGCTGTCTCACCGTTACCCACCGCACTCCTCCAGCATCAGGCATCATTCTGCCTCTGACCGGCTCAGTTTGACCAGAAGAGTGCGCCTGTGCGTCCACATTCCTGCGCATGGCAGACGGAGAGCGGGCTGCGGGTTTGAGGCGCGTCATTCGCGTGTGAGCGCTGAGGGTCATGTCTGAGACGTCTGCGTAAGCCGCTTGATATCTGGGCCGTATTTGAGCCGGTCCGCTTTGGGGTGGGTTGTGCTGGGTCTCAGCGGCCCACCGACCAGCTTCTTGTGACGTTGCAAAGAAATGATCATCGTAGTACGCTTCATCATCAACCACATCGTTACTGTCAGCAGACGCTAGAATGCGAGGAGATGAATCCCTGGGACTCTTTTCATTGGTCATTGAGGATCCAAACTTCACAGAGCTGTTCAGAGCAGCAGAAGGGCTTTGTGTGTTCACTCCTGATGGTTGTATATCTGCTGTGACGTCTCTCACACCTGGTGGAGGATCTGTAATTGCATCTGTTTCATCTCCATCACCACCTAATGCTGCTTCTATCACATCTAGAGGAATGTCTGTCCAGAGAAATATAAAGAGCCATGTGACTTCTAGGGCTGCATGATTAATCGAAATTAAATCACATTCGCTATTAGGCGAAAGCTGCGATTTTCATGCGGAGCTTCTCAGTGAAACACGGTTCTGTGATCAGTAGTAAATCTTCATCCGAAGGCCAGAGGGCGTTCTTGCGCTGAAACTCCAAATATGCCCCGCAGAAGAAAGGTAATGCACGTCGTTCCAGGAAACAGAAGATTGAACTGCTTTCAATGATTCAACATGACTAACAAATTATTCTTATCATTTTCATTATAATAAAGCATATTTACTTTGTTATAAGCGCAAAACCACTTTCATAATCGCAGACCGATTTAATTGCGTGAATATGAAATCGAAGGAATCGGTCTGGGATTATGAAAGCGGTTTAGCGTAGCTTGTCAGTGAACTACGGCTCTGGGGTGCATTTCCAATAGAGTTCAATGGAACTAACGACCATAGTTAGCTAGCGATGCTTTTGGGAAATGCACCCCTGTGTGGTAAATGCTGCTCCATCTGAAAGCATGACGCGTTTGAGTCACTTATAGTAAATATGCTTTATTATAATGAAAATTAACTCAGATAAACCATATATTGTCGTAGTCGTGTGTTAGTCATGTTGAATCATTGAAAGCAGTTCAATGGTTAAGGCTAGAAAGGAGACAGCTGTGGCTACTGGGCATCCACACATCAATACAGCGTAATTTGTCGTCACACTGTACGACAATAATTACTGTTTTTTCATTATTGTAAGGGGTAGGTTTAAGGTTGGGTGTAGACTTTAATAAAACACAATCTAATAGGTAGAAAATTAAATTCATTGTTCGTTTCCGGTCAGAGCCGTATCCCTTCTAGCCACAACCATGACCTGCATTACGCTTCTTCTGCGGGGCATATTTGCAGTTTCAGCAAGAGAGCACCCCCTGGCCTTCAGATGGAGATTTACTACTGACCACAGAACCGTGCTTCACTGACAAGCTGTGCATGAAAATAACATTCGATTAATTGTGCAGCCCTACTTCTACACATCAGTTTAAACAGTAAAACATCCACTCACCTTCATACATGGGATTGGGAGAATCCAGGGATCCGAAAGCTTTAAAGCGTCCATAGAAGCCCCTGTACGGGACGGGCTGGTTCCCGTCGATGAGCAGCACCACCTGAACCGTGTTGGACACGGAGGTGTATCTAGCCTTTCTCCAGCACCTTTCCAGGATCCTCTGTCCTCCCGCAGCTGCCGGAGACTCATCCAGGTGGATCTGATCGCTCTTCAGCTGACAGGCGTCTGAGGGAGTCAGGTCCTCCAGGTACAGCTCCAGACGCTTCCCAGGAGGCACCTGGAGGGTCCAGTTGCACCACACAGGGGGGTGTGAGCACAGGTAGTCTGGGGAGAAGAACTCGCCGCTGTCATCACGGAGGACTTGATGGCAGCTCCGCAGGGCAAAGAATGCGTATCGCTCACGGCCTCTACCTGACAAGAGAGAGACATTTTAGCACATCTATCTCACAAAATACCTAAATATTACAACTGAAGAGGAGAAGTTACAGAGCATTTAAATGACCAAAAATACTATTAAAACTATAATGTATTTTGTTAAAAGTATATAATAATAATAATAATAATAAATAATGAGAAGAACAATAATTTATTTCTCAAAATATCTAGAGGAAAAAAATAAGATAAAAGTAATATTAAATATATTATTTTTCAAAAAAAATAAAATATAAGATGACACGAGAAGCATTTTAGCATATTTATCTCCAAAAAATATCAAAATATTTTCTTTGTAGAGGAAAAACAACAGGGATTTAAATTAATAAAAATAAGATAGATAATATTAATAAACATTCTTACAAAATACAAAAATATTTATAACAAAGATGGCATGTATTATAATATCAAAATATGTAAAGATTTTTTAAAAGGAAAAATTACAAGGCATATAAAAATAAAGTTTTTTTTTTAACACAATATTACATAAATATGGAAAAAAAATAATAAGAATCCTAACCAGTTACATAATATATGTGAGTATCATTCTGTAAAGAAAATATATATTGCTAAAAATTCAGGATCATGTGATCAAACTGCAAGCTTACTTCCAAACATAGACATAACTTTATTAGTATACAAAACACTCATCTATTCCTCCTTGCAAGATATAGATTGTGTATTAAAGTGTTATATCTTTACAGTTTTTTTTCTCCATACTGCAAAGCAGCTAAAATTTATTGTGAAAGTGATGTGAAAAAATAAAACACTTACACGATTTTTTTTATAATTTAATATTTTGAGATGAATATTTTTATGATTTCTTTTAGTTTCACTATAACAGAATATTTAGCATTTTATCCTTAATAATACCTCACTATCTTTCTTGCGCATTATAAATGGGTCTTTCTTTACACATACTGATGTTTGGAAATTTTGCTTTAAAAAAAGTTTGAAAACCCCCAAGGACAAAATAAACATGTTCAATCTAAAGCAAGAAGTACATCACAAAGTTTTCATTGATGTAAATACGACTGAAAGCTGTTTACCTGCGGTTGCTTGTCTGCCATATCTGTTGATCTGCCAAAAACAGCCAGAATGAGTGAAACGTGCAGCGATCAGACCGCCATCAGATGACCATCCATGAGTTACTCACCTCAGCGCTGCTTATCAAACCTGTCAAACAGATTAATATCAGAAGACAGTATGTAGGCCTACTCAATAAATGCCGCCGTGGCATTTTAGATTAATGCTCGAGAACTTTCTGCGTTGTTGTCAGATGCTTGTTTTAAAAACTAAACGGAAGAGGCTGCCAGCATCACCTGTGTTATATCTGTAATTAATGAGGTTTACCTGTCGCGCGTGACTGATTGAACGAGGTTTATGTGGCATTTAAATTAACAAAATATTAAAATATTAATTACGACTAAGGATTGTTTTAGATGATTAAATTAAAGGTTTGGGGGAAACGTATTATGCTTACATATTTAATGCACGCACTGTACGATGCAATCCAGTAATTACATCAAATGAAAGTTGTTCAAATAAACGAATATTTCCAGCCCATAGAGGATTATTCAAAAATAACTACAATGATCATCTTAATAACGAGTCGTATTGATTGAGTGCAATTGAATTATACTGTATACAAAAACGGGAGGTTAACCATAATAAATATAATGCAAAGAATAAGCAAAATAATATCAATTATCAATCAATTAATCAATTATTCTTCACAAAACTGGAGTCTGTCCATTGACAATAATGCAGGCGGAAATTCCTTTACGCTACTAATCGGAGCCGGACGTGACGACACGCGGACTGTGATAAAGATCTATAATAAAGTAAACAGCATATGAAAATATAGCAGCAAGTCAATGCTTATTCATGTTTAGAAATTGCCTTTGCAAATAAATCATAAAATCTCAAACAAATTACCTCAGTTTTGAAAATGAATGGTGAGGGCCAGGATCATGTGATCCAAACATAGACATAACTTTAGTAGGCTAGTATGCAAAACACTGCTTAACTGGAATGATAAAGACAAGTTTCACTTGTAAGACTATTTCTTGTTTTCAGGACAATTTAATTTTATCCATAATCACATATTTGCACTCATATTGAACAAATTACTGAACTTCATGCAAAATATGACATGGAAATCTTATCCTTTGTGCTCGTCTTCCCTCTGGAGTTAATAGAGATTTATACAGTAATTGATCTGGATTTTGACTTTGCACTTCGGAGGCTCGTTCAGTTCACTGTGTGTGTTGTAAGTGTCCTACTGTGTGTTGCCCTACAACAGTGAGCAAAGGTCACAGCTCACTTGCACAAACAGTATACAAATTAAGTAATAAAACTTCTATTATTATCTTTGTGTTCATAGAGTAGTTGGCCAGTGATCAAACAGCAGCTTCCTGAGAATATAGAGGTTTAATGAAAGAGAAGTCAAACAGCTCAGCTATAGTTTTCCACACACAAATGCAAACATAAATTAAAACAATGACATCAAAATACAGCCTTGCTCTTTCTGTTATGAAAATGCACCCTGATATATGTCAACATGCATCATAGTGCATCATATATAACTCATTTTGAGTAAATAATCGTGATTTGTTGCGTCAAAGTGAAAGAAGTGGCGCAAGTATGTCCCAGCTAACAGGGAATGTTCTCAGAATGTTCTAGCAAGGTTCTCTTCTGGTAACATTCATAGAACATTTGTTCTCTGGTCTATAATAATGTTCTCAAAACATTAGCACTGAAACATTATTTCATTCATGGAACTTTTTTACTGAAATGTTTAAACTGGAAGTTCATTTACCATTTTTTAAATGTTACAACATGTTTTAGAATGTTCAGAAAACATTCAAAAGCAACGTTCCAATGATGTTCGATTCAATGGAATGTTCCCTTAATGATTGCAAAAGCAATGCTTATCCACCTTATTTTTCCAGTAAGAGTGGGTGTGGCCATTTGTAAATTTTATGGGATTGGCTTCCGGTGTCATTCACTTCCAGCTGTACAAAACAGCTTGTTTTACTGCTTGATATTGCAAAATGGTGTATCTTTCCATATTATTTTAATGTATTATCTTAAGTACTAACACACTGGTTTGTAGTGCAAACAGTTTTACCGTTCACTGCACTTTGTTATTCTTCTCATTATTTCCCTACCACGGCTAATGAACCAGAAGTCTTGCACATTCACAGAAAACGACTTACTTCCGCGTTGAAAAATAAGGTGGATAAACCCTTTTAAAAACTGGATGTTGTGAACATTCATAGAACATTCAGAAATAACGTTTTTATAACCTAATGGGAACGTTAGCAAAACGTTTGTTAGCTGTACGTCAGCAATAGAACAGGGCATCAGTTTTACTCTCACTGGGCTCTATTTGCTTTTGTTGCGTCGCCTTGCACCCTTCATGTCCGTTGTAGCTGCGATGTAACATTTCGCTTTTGGATCATTAATCCAAGACCAGATCTTTATCATGTCCTGTGGGCTCCTGGGATGGACCAGAATCAGACTTTTGTAAGCACAAGGATTCTCTCTGTGCTTCTCCTCAATGCCAAAGGTCTTAAAGCCCATATGTTTCTCCGGTACTAGTCCCAGTCTCTTCAGACACATCCCAGTGTACACGTCATCGATTGGGTACAACGTTACCAGACGCGAGATTGTTCTTAACCGCAGCCCCAGATTCCCAGAATACAGGTAGCCTCCACCACCCGCGTATGGAGGGTAAACTCCCCGAAACACACTCTCGGGGATGTAATACTTGAGGTGTCTGGTCCGGTGTGGTCCAGCATTGGTGATCACATCGCCAACAAAAAGGTCTTGTGTCTTGGACACAGAAAAGTTGCCTAGGTAAGCCAGCATTTGCCGCGTATTAACGAAAACATCATCGTCGCCTTTAAACACATACTTGGCAGAAGCGCAATGAGTCCCAAACCACTCCAGAAAGAGGACTTCCTTTAAGGTGAGATTGAAGAACGAGTCTCGATAATCCCACTGCAGGATGTCGCCATACAACGCCGCTTCATGCTTGACCATGTCCGACAAGTTCGGAAAGTGGTCCGTCGCTGCGGTGTTGCCAAGTAGGAATACGGTCATAATCCGCCGGCTGTCGAGGATCCCAGTGCGGCCCCATGATTCGCGGATGGCCTGCCGTCGGTCGAAATGTGGCGTGATGGACTTTATTGCAAGCAAGAGGTACGGCGGTTCAGAACACACATTGGGTGCGTCCGTTATCAAAGGATACGACCTACATCCCATGTACAACAAGAAGTCCTGGAATCGCTGCGGTAGGGACTTAAAGTCTTCAATCTCTGTCTTCACCCTGCTGTCCGGCTTGCAAGGACTTGTGAGATTCAGCCAACGTGGGATTCCCCGAAAGTAACGAGGGACCTCGCTGCCATTTGCAAGCGGCAGGTAGTAGATGTCATCGAGACGGTCCTGTTCGCGATTCCAGAATGCCGGACTGATCTCCGGCTTCTTCCAGAACTTTTTGGGCGTCAGTTTCCGTCGACTGTAGCTGTCTCGGCCCTGCCTGTAGCTTCTGGACACTTCCACTACGACGTAGATGAGGAGGTTTGTTAACATCAGCAATCCCAGGACCTTAGTGGTCTTGCTGTTCATTTTGAGGATGCCCTCACCACCTGAAGACACAGAAAGAGAATTATTACTGGCTGGGTTACAGTCTGAGAACAGAGGTGTGGAAAGTCTACAGAACCACAATGACCTGGAAAGTGGAGGAACATGCTAGTTACATTAGTCAAAGCCAGTTAGTATGGACTTGAGCTGTGAGTGTTTGATCCATCGACATACAGAATGTGTTAAAACCTCAACCATACACTAAAATAAAGATATTTACATTCTTAAAAATAAAGGTTCTTTAGCAATGATGGTTCCATGAAGAACATTTAAAATCCATGAAACCTTTCCATTCCACAAAAGGTTCTTTATAGTGGAAAAAGGTTCGTTCTATATGATCTATCTATCTATCTTCTCTGAAAAAAAAATCTCTGAAACAACTTTCTCCATGCCACAAATTCTTCTTCTTTTTCTTTCTTTTTTTTTTTTTTTTTAATCACTAACGTATTATTAAATATAGTTAGATACAACAGCATCAAAAATAACTCTAATATGAATGAAGATTATGTCACATAATGTTGCAGGTCACATTTAAAAGGGTCAGAGCTATTGGTTTTGAGCAGATTTCAGCGCTAAAGACTTGTGGTGTGTCACATTACTATACCTCAACCCAAAAAAACAGCAGCAGGCTCATGCAAAACCAGAAACTAACCACAACCGATAAATAATTCCTCAACCATGAAGTGCAATGAACAACATTTGCATGTCAGTTTTAGTAGACAAGTAAAAAGAGCTTAAATAGTTCATCCAAAAATGAAACTTCTGTCATTAATCATTTCAAATGCTGCAATTTTTTCCATGCAACACAAAATAATATTTTTTATTTATTTTTTTTTGAAGAAGAAGAAATGTTAATTTTTTAAACATATTAATTCTCCAGAATTAATACAATAAAACACCATAACACAATACAATAAAAGCACAACTGGTGCTTGCATGTCTTTTGTAGTGAAATCATAGCTTTGTGCATGGAAAAACCTGAAATTTAAGTCTTTTGCTCTACACGCAAAGCTGTCCTTAGATTAAAAAAAAAAAAAAAACTTATCTGAGGGTGAATAAAAATTATATTTCTGGATGAACCAATTCTTTGAGAAAGAACCAGCTAAAAAAATAAACACTAATAAAAACCATGAAAGTAACGGCTGGTCCGTTACTCACAGCGAGGACATCGGCAGGGTAAGTCTAGGGTGAGATCCATGAGTGAATCCGGTGCGAAGCGTCCAGGTTTTCTCCTCCTGTAACGGTACCTGAACAGTAAGGGATGAACCTGCTGCATATCAGCCAGTGTTTCATATATCGAACCCAAGATTTCTCTCTGTTTCAGACTCCACACCATTCTACGTTCTTCCTTCTCCCATTCATTCATAAACATCACATGTTCCTCATGACACCAATTACAGATGTGCAATGTCAGTCTCTTCCTAGTCTCGTACAGTCAGACCTTTGACTAAACAGCTCTGTAATGGTCCACATTATTTTGACACAATAAGACAGGAAGAGACCATTTAAAGAGAGTAATCTCAGTTTGTGTTTATTAAATGGGTAGTTTAGGGATGGGTTTATGTAAAAAAGATCACGTTTCAAAGATCTGACATCAGCTTGTCATATTATGCTTTCAATATGCATCAGACAGAGACTAAACTCTTTCAGACTGCAGGAAACCTTCAAAAGCATCTCCCCTTTGGACAACAAATCCATTTTATGACTGCACTTTAGATCAGAATCAGAATCAGAGGAGTTTTATTACCAAGTATGTTTGCACACACAAGGAATTTGGCTTGACAAGAGCATCCAGTGCAGATCTGACCACACTTGAACTTTCCATACTATGACACAATGCTATCATTGCCCTACTTTAACACTTTTCATAATCAAGTGATAGCTCTTTAGCAGTTCAATCCAGACGCAATCACAGTCCGTCTCTGTTGATTCAGGCATCTTGTCTACAGACCACATGCAAGAAATAAGCAGCTAAATAAGTAACTGACAAACTACTTGATTGGCGCTCAAAATAAGAATGCAACAGAGAGAAGAGAATTAGGTCTTTCTTTTTCTTGATACTAGATCTAAAATGCATTTAGGATGCTATCACTGATCGTAATGTCAGAAAGTGTCACAGTTAATTACATAATATTTAAATTTTAAAATAAATTCTTCAAATACTTTTTTTTTTTTTAAACAAAACACTATAAGTATTCTGAGATATAGGATATTTGTGATATCTATAATCAGTGTTGGGGACTTTTAAAAGTAACGTGTTACAATATTTTGAGTTACTCTCTAAAAAAAAAAAGTAATTGATTGTGTTAGTTACTTTTATGAGAAGTAATAGGTTTACTTTTGAGTTACTTTTTCTCATCTGGGCTGGGCTTGCTTGCTTGTTTTTTATATAAAAAGTTAGATTTTTTGGCAAATGTAAAAGCACACCAAAAGTGAAATGAATAAGCCTCAGGCTGAAGGAAGTGTAAATTCACATCTGTACAGTAGAGGGTGCAGCTCAAACAAACCTTTCAGCT
Organism: Tor tambroides; assembly: GCA_021397915.2. Classification (NCBI taxonomy): domain Eukaryota; kingdom Metazoa; phylum Chordata; class Actinopteri; order Cypriniformes; family Cyprinidae; genus Tor; species Tor tambroides. The sequence goes on along the minus strand of JAFVLL020042334.1, from coordinate 17,941 downwards.
GTACTGCTTTTCTGGATTGCATTGAGAAAAGGATACAGAAAAAGAAAGTTCAACACGCTTGAGCAGTAAAAAAAAATGAAATACGAATCTTATGTTTATCTAAAGTCATTTTTGCTTATTAGTATGGTTGAATTGGATCATCAAATGTCAGCAGTAAAGACATTGTTTAATTAAAGGGGTTAAATGCATAAAGGATATTTGTGCTATTTAACATATTTAATTATTGCAGGTTTGCATTTCACTGTTTTTATTCATTTTGAGGAGTACTGAATCTGTTTTTGTACAGGTAAGATGAGTAAATGCATGTTTGTTCACAAGTTCACACAGAGCACACAACATCTCTGCACTTGTTCCTGATTTCTCTCAACATGAGGACAGAAGAGCTGTCAGTCAATACATGGGAAAACAAGGTAACTGGCTTTACTTATTTAAAAAAGTAACTCAGATATTTTTTTTTTTGTAAATTAAAAATTAATGCATTACTTTGGAGAGAAACCTTGGGAGAAACCAGGCTCAGTCGGGGGCAAGAGTAAATTACTGGCAAAACACTGTAAATCGCTTTCGGCTGAATCATTTAGACCACTCACTCGTGAGTTTTTAATAAAATGTAAAATCATCCCCTCACACTTTTTTCGACGAGTGTGTTCAAGTAGAGGTTTTCAGGTGCCAGTGTGAAAAAAAAATCTAGATTTAAATTCAAGGAGAAAAGATAGTCTATGCATGACCTGGCATTTTATTTGTATCCAAAATTTGGAAATGTGACCATTATGGAGTGCTGAACACTCTCATGCAGTGTATGTTTCATTCATACTGGGAGCCTGAGGGTGCTCTCACGCAGACAGTCCAAGATAGACTCTTAGAAGTAATAAATTACAATGTGCCATAATAGCCCTAATATGGACAAAGACAGCCAGCTATCACTGTAGCTAACCGGAATAAAAAACGTAGTACATGCACGAATAATATATGGTTTGTGTGTCATCTCCAGGTGATAAATAAATAAAAGTATCTGAATTAGTATCTGACATAGCATTTATTACAGTGGCCTATAGAAATATATTTTCCTCCTTATTCTGTGATAAAAATGGAAAAAAAGAAAACCATAAAGCTGCCATTAGGAAAATACACGAAAGATACTAAATTTACATGTAACCATTTACCAGACGCTTTTATACAAAGCGACTTACAAATGAGAACAATAAAAGCAATAGCACAGTACACATAGCAAAGGGGTTTTTTATTAAACAAAATAAAAAAAAAATGCACAAATAGAATAGACTAGAATAGAATAGGTAAGTGCTAGTACTAATCGATCAGGTGCTGACGAAAAAAATGTGTCTTTAGACGTTACATATTTAATATTATTTCATATTTAACTAATAATACAAATTATTGGTATCTTATCTTAACCATTTAAAAGTAAGAGATAAGAAAAATAAAGCCTGTCAAAAAGCCAAAAAAAAAAAGAAGGTATTATTACATTTGACATTTATGTCCCCCTCACTTTTGAAATAATGCTACGCCCCTGGTTTAGACCGAATTCTAGTAAACAGCTTGCTTGGTAAAACAACAACAGAGGAAAAAAACATTGTTATGATGAAAAGGTATAATGTGCCATCCTGAAGGCACAGCCTAATGCTTCTGACATTGTACTGTAAACAGCAAACATTAGATCTCTGAGTTGCCTATACACACATGTTGATACTCTTATCATTACCAGGAATTTTTCACAGACTTAATGGCTTATTTGCTAAAGCTCAGGTAGCCTATTTTTGTAAGTGCATTTTTGTAAGCTTTATGTGAAGAACACTTCAATTCAAGTGGCCTATTTACAGCAAATCCTCTCAGATCAAATAAGACGCAGGTTGCTGGACATTGATAAAAACCTAACAGTTCTCAAATGTGTCATAACTCAATTTCATGATGTGCACCATATCTTATTTGAGAAGGTTTTCAGCGAATAAATTCAGTTATTTTCTTCTCTCACATAACTATTGAATGACTGATGGATTATGGCACACAAAGTTACGGCATTTTTTGGAGACATCCAGGTGTGATTGTAGTTGTATGGATATGCAAAAAAGTCTTTAATTCAGACACTAGACCTGAGAAAATGACAAAATTTTCAATTTTTTGAGTTAACTAGGCTATCCCTTTAAAGATTTGACAGAAAGATAGATATTCGTATTAATTTATTTATTGTAACTAATAAAACGACAGATCTTTTATTTGCCTTAAAGATAAGGGTGGCACAGGTGAACAACAGACCTATCAAAAACAACGACATTCGTATCATGTAGAAAGCTATATTTGATTATATTTTAAATTCAATCATTTCGACATGTTCTATCTATTTTGGCATTTATAAGTCCTAAGTCGTAACTGTAACCGTGTCTGAATTTACCTGTACGTGTACGTGTGCGTCTGTTCTCACCTGTATAACAGCGGTCCACCGCAGTTGTTTCTTCACAGACCGAACATTCTCCTCTATCTTCTGCTCTCAGCCCGCCGAACGGAACTGTTGTTGTTTATTTCTTTACTGAATTTCTGAAGTCCCATTTTAAGTCAGTAGCCTATTCCTCATGAATGTGCCGCATGTGGTCGCCTCTCAGGTCAGAGTCTCCGACTGCGCGAGCACCTCCCTCACGACGCAGGCGCAGAGGCTTATCTATGCGCGCAGGGGCCAATTTTGTATAATCTCATCACAAACACACGGGTGAAACACACTTGTGAGGACTTCTGATATGCTCGGAACTATATATACAATGTTCACAAACCATATTTTGCTCTACTGATATCAACAGGATTGGGGGTAGAGAGAGGATTGGCCTTCAGCAAATATCATTACCTCCTTATTCCATTTTGTCTACAAGATGTCCTTAAGTTGTATTTGAATTCTGATTAAGGCTTAAAACTTGCCTCAGGGTAACAACCCCATTTTCTTCACTTTGCAAGCAAATGATGCAATAAGCCTATGCAAAAAAATAAAATTAAAAAAAATTAAAAAAAAAATCACACACTTAAGCCCACATCTACAGTGCCCGAGAGGGGTCGTCTTCGGTTCACTTACGTAGTTTTGTCGTGGCCACGAGATATTAATTCGTGGGAACATCATATTAACTCGTGAGAACGTGATATTATGTCGTGGCCACGAGATTGTTTTGTCGAGGTAACGACATCCTTATATCGTGGCCTCGAGATTCTATGTTGAGGAAAGGACATATTTTTCTCATGGCCACGAGTTTAATGTGTAAACAAACCTACGTGACCATAGCAACCGGAATTATCAGGGATTCATTAATATTTTATTTTGAATTAAGAAATTATTATATTAATTATTATAGAAATTATTACATAATTAAATTATTATATTGACCATAGGCTACCAGACTGTAGGCAATTGCACGCGAATGTAACCAGCATTCAAATTATCACAAATAGGCTAAATGTTACATAAAGTATACATCAAATGAAATAGACCTACAAGAAAACATTTTTATCCATCAGTCTTACTAGCTGTGTGTGTCCATTAACTGATCGTCTTTTTACATAATATTTGTATATTATTATTATTATTATTAGCCAATTATTATATTTTTATATTTGTTTTTTCCCTTCATTTCGATCTCTTTACATAAAGTTCTGAACAGTTTTGTAAATAAGCCTACTGTAAATGCTCGACATAAAGCTTTGATTATGCTGACTGGAATTTATAGCCAATATTTCTCCTTTTTTCTGCGAGTTAATAATTATTAATATTATAGCCTACTGCGTTTCGTTGAGGAATGAATCGTTCATGTAGTTTCATTTGTAAATGAAAACACAACACGCTCATTTATCATCACGCACTGGCGTAAATAGCCTACAATCATAAAGTATTGGCATAATTGTCAGGCGTTTGCAGTATTTGCAAAATATATGGTAGCAAATAGCATAATTATACAGAACATTAATTAGGTAAAGAGATACACGAATTGAAAGGGGAAATAATAAAATATTATATATGAAATAAATATAAATAATATAGCCCTAACATGTTAATATAACCTAATAATAATAATAATAATAATAATAATTACAAATATTAAATGAAATGTTTAATGTTACTAAAAATGTTTTATTCATCTCTGATAATCCCCGGTTGCTATGGTCACATAGGTTTGTTTACACATTAAACTCGTGGCCACGAGAAAAATATGTCGTTCCCTCAACATAACATCTGGAGGCCACGACATGTCATTACCTCGACAAAACGATCTCGTGGCCACGACATAATATCACGTTCCCACAACTTAATATCTCGTGGCCACGACAAAACTAAGTGAACCGAAGATGACCCCTCCCGGGCACCGTACATATCATAAGCCCTGCAGTCTTTTAAAAATATTCCTCTGCATCACATGGAAGGCGGCAATTTAGTTTTTTCATCCATTAACAATGTGACTGACCACATTTAAAACTTTTTTCTTTTTTTGTATGTGGAATTGGGTTTATTACCTAAACGCAATGGAATCCAGATGTAGCCACCATATTGCACTTACCATATTATATTTTTTATTTATTAGTATATTTTCCATTATTAAAGTATTTAGTAAAATAATCAAATCATTCTCTGCTGTTTTTAACATTAGTATTCTGACAGCAACTGCATATAGACACTTAGATAAAACTCTTTGCTCTTTTTGGTAATGAGATCAATTTTATGCAAGAAAAATCAATTAAAAGTCGTCTTCTATCAATATTGTATTCTGTTTTACTGTACTCTATTCAGGACAATAACACACCAGCATTAACAGTTGGTTCTGTCAGTATCAGGCTAGTAAAATGAACAAACGACTCATTATTTGAATGTGACCATTAGTTAGCAACACATTCACATAAATTTATGTCCCTCCATAGCTGTATGTATCACTAGTAACCTCATATAACACTTTTCAAAGGCCGCAGTTACACCCATTGTCTTCTTATCTGAATTATTAATAGGACATCTACCAGCTTTAAGGCTGGTTAAACCACACATTTGTTGTAAATGACAGAACGGGAACCATCTGCTTGAGCTCCAGCAGGAACAAAAGCACAATGAGGTGTTTGGTCTACGTTAAACACACACCAATCCTCATCTGGTTCATGTCCACGTATTCACACCTGTGAGACAAGACATACGTCTCGACCTGTTCTCCTGATGGGTAGATGGTGTAAACTTGTTTTAAATATTTAAACAGGATGGGTGGCACCCCAATCCATTAGTAAATACCGAGTCTCCAAACACAGACAGACTAAACATGATACAGGAAAGAAAAATAAATCACAGAGGTACAAAATAGCATCCAAAACCGTTAAAAAAAAAAAAAAAAAAAAACACTCAAAAAGTCAGTGGATGTGTCCTGTCACCTCAGGAGGAGTAATTTATTACTTTTTAATCATTTTATAATTTACCATTATTGTTCTTATTATTACAATTATAGTTTTTAAAATAAATTAGGAATAAACATAAAATTAAATATATTACATAAAGATTTAAATAAAAAACATTAATGCATGCTGTTTTGTTAAATAATGGTAAATCTAACTTTTAAAAATCTAATCTAAAATTATATATATATAAAAAAAAAATACTACAAAGAAATGACTGTCATTACAAGCCACCAATTTTGACCCTATCATGAACAATATGTCATCTATGCTTTTTGACATATGGGAACAGTGGGCTTATCTCTTCTCAATATACCTTTGACTTTCAGAATGATGACCTTTGCTCAAAAACACAGCAGTGATAAAGGTGGATTACGATATTAGTATCTTTGCAGTTCCTAGAACACTAAATCATTTGGTACACATAATAAACATTAACTCACATGCATTAAGAAGAATTCCAGGTCCACGTCAGGTCATTCAGTCACCTGCCACTGCTCCCTATTTATCTAGTTATTACTTAATTTAGTTACTTAGTGACTACATAAAAGCGCCATTAACCCTGTGAAGTGATTTAAAACGCAGCAAATAAATCTTGAAGACAACACTGAAAACTGGTAGGGCGAGTTCATTAGTTTGATTCACATGGGAAAAAACTCAGTCTGCTAAAACATGTAAAAACATATTTTGGGGTTTCTCTCATTTTAAAAAAAAAATAAAAGCACAAGTGTTCACTTAAAGGAGTAGTTTACCCAAAAATGAAAATTTGCTGAAAATGTATTCACCCTCAGGCCAACCTAGATGTAGATGAGTTTGTTTCTTCATCTGAACAGATTTGGAGAAATGTAGCATTGCATCACTCGTTCAGCAACGGATCCTCTGCAGTGAAAGGGTGCCGTCAGAATGAGAGTCCAAACAGCTGATAAAAACATTACTATAAATGCAGCACGTTTGTAAGAAACAAATTCAGCTAAAGTACGAGTCCTCTATTCATAATAAAGCTTCCTCCAGTGAAAAAGTCATCTCGTCTGAATCAGGAGAGAAATATGCACAGATCAAGCAGTGTTTATATGTAATGTAATGTAATGCTGCATGATGTGATGTTAATGCAACATTTCTCCAAATCTGTTCTGATGAAGAAAAACTCATCTACATCTGGATGGCCTGAGGGTGAGTGAATTTTCAGCAAAATGTCATTTTTGGGTGAACTATTCCTTTAATACTCAGTACTTCAGGATTATAAATAAACAAGGAACTATAAACTATATACTATAAAACTAACACTGAATACAGAACCTGAAATCCTGTATGAGGAAATAATCATGAATTTAAAAAAAAGATATAAACTCACAGATATCCAAGGTTTGACAAAGATTATTTATGATGAATATAACTTTATGACAATACAGCATGTAAAACAAACACATTCCCTCACTCTCTCTCTCTCTCTCTCTCTCTCTCTCTCACACACACACACACACACACCTATGAAGAGGCAGATCAGCTCTAGCTGCGGTGCACGACACTGTCGATGCTCTCCTGAAGTTCTGCCATCTTCTTCAGCACCAGATTCACCTTCTGCTCATCAAACTCCAAACACACCAACTCAGAGCTCTAAAGTACAGCGAGAAAGAAACAGAGGTCATTTACATGCACAGGGTTCCCACACCTTGGTTAACTTCAAATTCAAGGACCTTTCAAGGACTGTCCAGGTCCAATACCCTCAAATTCAAGGACTCAAGTGAGAGCAAGGTTACATCGTGTTACCTTGTAAGATACATTGTTACAGTTTTCATGTGTCAAACACAACTATGCAAAAAAGCTTTTTTTTTTGCATTTATTTTTGATCTGATATTCTATTTGACGTATTTCTGTTTTGCATAAAACTGAAGAATATTCGGTACATCCTATACTGTATTCTAAAATGATCTGATATTAACTTTTGCATGGATTTTATTAAAAAGCGCTTAGGCTCATGTAACCAGACGTTTTAAGATATATGAATATGCTTTTAAATTTTTCTTGCCTCATGGGTTTATATTATCTTAACAAGCAAAGCAATTCAACATTACATTAAATAAAATATCTGGACAACAGAATCAAGCAAGCTAGTATACATATTTTTTCCAGAAAACTTCAAGCACTTTCAAAGACCTGTATCTATGCATGTTCATTTTCAAAAACTTTCCAGGGCCTTGAAATTTTTTTTTTCAGATTCATAAACTTTCAAGGATTTCAAGGACCCGTGGGAACCCTGCATGCAGTAAAAACGGTGAACCTGAAATGACCCAAATACATTTTAAACAACACATTAGAGCTCAGTGTCAAGGTGTAATTTTAGTAATGCTGCTGACACACCTGTTACAGAGTCTACCTGCATCAACACAGTGGTGTAAGATTCACAATATGGGAAACAAAGTAGCTCCCACTCAAAAATAACATCATAAATCCTCAGAATTCTCAACTTGTTATTTGGAATCAGTACATAGAATGTTTTTAAAACCATTTGAATGACAATAAAGAACTAGATTTGCATTTCCTGAAGGGTTTCCTGGACTTTTTGTTCTGCATTCTGTGAACAAATGTTTCCATAGTGATGCTAAACTGTATAATTATTGTTTGTCTTAGTTTCCCATCTCTCATATCCCTCTGCACTCTTTCATCTCACAAAATTGTGAATCAATCATTTATGTCCATTATGTCCGAGTAGAATAATGCACATTCAGCCTTCGATTCTTGCCAGGATGCTGATCACCCTCATGATTTATTTCGTGATATGACCAGCTGACTACATTATCCTATAATTACAGAGCAGCAAAAGAACAGTGTCAAAGCTTTTTTTGTAAAATGATCCAGAAAGAGAGAAGAAGGGGACTCAGATGACATCAGCAGCTGAAGCAGGTTATTATGACATCATCAGATACCTGAAGTGGCTCCTACGTTGTGTTTCATTCACACACAAATACAGCCTAAAACCTAAACTTGCTATTTGCTGCCTTGCACTGGTGTCTCCTTCAGGAAAGGCACATTTGTGACCCTGGAGCACAAAACCAGTCTTAAGTAGCACAGGTATATTTGTAGCAACAGCCAAAAATACATTGTATGAGTCAAAATGATCAATTTTTCTTTTATGCCAAAAATCATCAGGATATTAAGTAAAGATCATGTTCCATGAAGATATTTAGTGAATTTCCTACCGTAAATATATCAAAACTTAATTTTTGATCAGTAATATGCATAGCTAAGAACTTCATTTGGACAACTTTAAAGGCCATTTTCTCAGTATTTTGATTTTTTTTGCACCCTCAAATTCCAGATTTTCAAATAATTGTATCTCGGCCAAATATTGTCCAATCCTAACAAACCATACATCAATGGAAAGCTTATTTATTCAGCTTTCAGATGATGCATAAATCTCAATTTCGAAAAACTGACACTTAAGACTGGTTTTGTGGTCCAGGGTCACATTTGGGTAACCCAATCTAAGAAATCTCTTACACTGCCCACCAAGGCTGTATATATTTAATCACAAATACAGTAAAAACAGTAATATTGTGAAATAATATTCAAATTTAAAATAACTGTTTTCTATTGTAATATAGTGTGAAATGTAATTTATTGCTGTGATCAAAGCTGAATTTTCAGTCTTCAGTGTCACGTGATCCTTCAGAAATCACTCTAATATGCTGATTTGCTGCTCAAGAAACATTTCTGATTATTATCAATGCTGAAATCAGTTGTGTTGCTTAATAATTTTGTGGAAACTGTGATGCATTTTGTCCAGGATTCTTTAATGAATAGACAGTTCAAAAGAACAGCATTTATTTGAAATAGAAATCTTTTGTTACATTATAAATGCCTTTATTGTCCATTTAGATCTATTTAATATATCCCTGCTGAATAAAAGTATAAAAGGCCTATTCATTTATTTGACAAAAATTGTACTGAATTACAAAAAAAAAAAAAAAAAAAAATACATTGACTAATGTTAATTCTTATAACTGGTATTAGTTGTATTCATTGTTAGTTTATAATTCCCAATGCAACAACTAATGATAAAAAAATGAAACCTTATTGTCAATTGTAACCAGTTACCAATTACTGGTTGAAAATAGAGAAAAAGTGATAAATTAGAGATCAGCAACTGGGCTGAATTTCACCAGATAACGAACTAGAAATACACATAGTAAGTAGTAAATATGCTACATCCACACAGATTACGACAAGTGCTTTTAATAACAGGCGTGACTCTCAGAACGTCCTGTTTAGCTGCTGCATGAATGAATAACTGATGCAAAGTTCCTTTTGTATGCTCACAATAGCCATATATCATCACCTGTAACTATAGCGACACTGACCCAAGTAAATATAATAAAGGCTTATCACAACTGACACGAAGATATTCAATAAACGTGCCCAATTAAGGGGCAAATTCATCTGTGAAATCGAATTAACTGATGGCGGCTGCAAGCACAGAGCACAGAACTGAAAACAGCAGCATTCAGGTAAGGTGTGACAGACAACAGGTCCGTCCTAAAAATCGAATGCTTTTTCACTCATATTAATAATTAAACCATATGTAACCATATTAGCACTCTAATGCATGACTGTGGATGTGTAAAAATAGTCTCTTCTCTTCCCGTCCAAAACAAACACAGCCCTATCTAAAATGATTTGTGGTTTTATCCTTCAGTAACTGATCTCGTGACCCTGAATGAAGAATCAATCTCCTAATTTCAGCTTGTGATGAGAGACTTTTCTGCTCTCCTGCTGCTCTGAAGACACTCTACAGTCCTCTATTCTCCGAGCGTGAATCATACAGCATCTCTCTGCACATGGCACGAATGATACGAAACAATTAGAGCACTCACACCGACAAACAAACGGGCTGAAAGCCACTTACAGTGCAGAGGAAGCTCTTCTTACAGTGCCAAATGTGCATTTACAAAAAATACAATCACCCCCAAAAAAAGGAGGCTGTCATTCTCGTCTTGACTCGCTGAGGTTAAACAATAACATTCAGCAGATATTGCGGATAAGCATCTCAAATCTGCAAACATAAAAACCCTAAATGAACTTCACAGGAAAGAGCTGATGATAAGCAGAAAGACTTAATGGCAGACTAATGACGGCTAATGCCACTAATGGGTCTCTGTTTCCTGTAAACCAGACCTCTTGATAATCACAGGACCTGAAGACATGGATTAGAGCTCAAAAACTCATGCAAATATTGATAGCAATATATTTCAGGAACATACTGATGAGTTTTAACTTTAATAATGGCCACTACTACACATTTTGATTATAGAAATGCTGAGTGTGTTTCTGTTGATAACAAACGGTTCATAACATGACAGCCAGTATGATATAGATTTAGATTTATACTACATAAATATGAAAGGAACAAATATAGTCCTACTGTAATAGTGACAACTAGATGAGTATCGTTTGTTAACGAACTTTGAAACTGGCTTGAAAAAGCCTTGACTGAAATTTAGAAGCAGTTGTAAAAGCTTGAAGTGTGAAAGTTTAGATAGATAGATGCTGTTAGCATGTTGCTAGCATAATTAAAAAGTTTTAACATGACTAGCATGTTGCTAGCATGTTTTTAGCAACTTTCTGCATCCGAAAACCTAGGCAGCTGACTTGCAGCCTCACTGCCTTATCAGGCAATGACTTTGCAGGCAGTGTTTTTACATGAAGGCACCTCATGAAACTGATTTAGGAAGGCTTTTGAGGCAGTGTAACTTGTAATGATCTACAACAAAATAGAATGAGTTTTGGTGATGACTGAATGAATATTTAATTACTATAATACTGATTTCTCACTAGAAATAACATCAAAAATGCAAAAAGTTAGTCAGAAATATACATTTACACACAAACTGACCACCAAATGCAAATTTCAGACGCCATTTTTTTTTTCTCGTTCTTTTTTTTTTTTTTAGCTCAACCGTCACGGAATGGAACGCACAGGATTATGGGATATCAAAGGCAGCGAAGGATACATCTATGCTGCCTTCAAAATTGATCTCATGAGACAGGAAGTGAAGCTAGCTTTGTATTCGGACGTGCCTTGATGCCTTCCTACCTTGGAATGAGTCCGAAGAAGGCAGCATTTTTCAGTTTTTGGTGGTTTGGCATGTTTTAGCATGTTGTCAATGATAGTCATTAAGCTTTGCTAGTGACAGAAAGATTAAATACTCTATAAGCCTTACTGTACAAAAGTTTTCACCCCCTCAATGAAAGTCTATGGGATTTTTCGTAGTTTAGAAAGTCTGGTTTTCGAAAAACATAAACCGGATCAGTTAGAAAAGATTTCGCAATTAACTAAAGAACAATCTGAACTTAATTTCTGACCTGAGTTTGGTGGTTGTAGCTTTAAATCTCTAGGAGGAAATACTGACTACATTTTGGCTCAGAAGAAGAAAAAACTTAAATAGCAGATCAGTAAGTTGACTTTTTCAAGCCAACTTAAATATAAATGACTGTTAAATTATGTAAAATGAATGATTTTATTAATTAAATAAAAACAAACTAATTATTAGTCATACATAAATACATTATAGTTTTTATAAATAATAATAATTACATATAATCAAACCCTAAGGAGTGTTTTTCCGTTTACACTGCAGTTATAGCTTTCCATAATTATTCATTTATGCTTTCCATTGATTTCCAATGTAGTTTCAGGAAAATTATCTGAAAGCAAAACTACTTCACAGTTACAGAAGATTATTCAAAACCTCTGATCAGTCTTCAAAGAAGAATTTAACCATACCATGCTATAATCTTAATAACAATTATGCTTAATACAATTTGGTTTCTGGTAGTAAACCTTTTTTGGCAGGAACATTTCTCATTTCACAAGCAATTTGCATTTTTCCACACACAAAAAAAAAATTGGCAGGTGTGCAGAAGATTATTCAAAACCTCTGTCAATCATCAAGAATAAAAAATTAAGCAAATTCACAACTGCTGCATGAGATACAAGAGTTGGAAACAAGAGTTTGCATGAGTTACTTACGCTGACTATTTTCTTGGCTAGCAGGTACTTAATGCACATGCAATAATATGTAATGCTGTTGATATTAATTATTTGCTAAAAATCATCTAATAAAAACATTTTTAGTATTTTAGTATCATTCAGATATTATTACAGTTATATTAGTATTTTGAATTAGTTTTTATTTTTTATAATTAATAGTTAAAGTTTTAGTAATTCTGCTGTTTTATCATTTTTAGTATTTTGTGTCTATACAGTTTTATAATTTTTTTTTTTAGTACATCAAGTTAAACAGTTTTTTTAAAAAATCTTTTTTAAAATATTTTCTTTCAGTTAATATTTCTTTTATTTTAAAGAATGATTTTTTTGTCTTAATGGTTATTAGCTTCAGTTTTCATTTACATTTAGTCATTTAGCAGAAGCTTTCATCCAAAGTGACTTACAAATGAGGACAATGGAAGCAATCAAAATCAACAAAAGAGCAATGATATGCAAGTTCTAAGTCTCAGTTAGTTTAACTCAGTGCATGTAGCAAGGTTTTTTTTTAAATTATATAATAAATAAAAGAAAAACAGATATAATAGAAAAAGAACAGAGCAAGCTTTGTGTTAGAGGCCTTTTTTGATTGTGTTAATTGTATAATAAATAAAAAGAAAACAGATAGAATATAAAAAGATTAGAAATGCTAGTGTTAGTGCTTTTTTTGTTTGTTAGAGTTAGAGGGTCAAATAAAGATGGAAGAAATGTGTTTTTAGCCGTTTCTTGAAGATGGCTAAGGATTCAGCTGCTGGGATTGAGTTCGGCAGGTCATTCTTATTCCACCAGGAGGGAACAGTTAATGAAAAAGTCAGTGAAAGTGACTTTTCTCTTAAATTACTCTCAATGTTTCATCTCAAGCAGTCTTCACTTTAACTGAGGCTTATAGAGGTTTTAAACTGCACCAGCAAAAAAACAAACAAAAAAAAAAAACATATGTTTATCACACATCTTTCAATAAACACCCAACATGTCACAACTCCTGCCAATGTGAAATAAAGCCACACAGAGGGGTGTTACTTCATTTTTTCAGGACATGTCTGCACATATTCATAGGTGTGTGCAATTATACTCTTTGTATCTAGTCAGAGTACCTACATTTCCCAAGAGACTGTGTAAACAAATCATCATCATCTCGGGTACACACGTCCCTGATTTTAGCAGGCAAAGACATGCAAAAGTCAAGCATCAGATCTGAACAGTTAAAAAAATCTCTAAAACACTTCATATGAAGATCCACCCTTAAATTTCAAAGAATCAAACCCTCATCTCTCCTGTTCAGTTCTCACCTCTCCGGTGCGGCCGAGCTCCAGCTCCACCAGAGCCACTGGGCTGCTGGACACCTGCCCCCTGCTGGCAGACGTCTGCAGGTCCACCCTCCACTTCAGGCCCCTGAGGCCGGGCTCCCAGCGACTCTGAGCCAGCAGACTCTCTCGTACCCGCGTCCGGTGGGCCTTCCAGAAGCGCCCCAGAGCGGCTGCCTGCTCCGGAGTCACGCCGCCGCCGCCCTGCTTACGCGTCTGCGCCGTGAGGAACGCTTCCAGCTGCGCCTGATCCATGTCTGCTGACGCGATGGACTGACGGAGAGACAGAAACATGAGGTCAAGGCCGGTGGGAGATGGGACACACTAGATTATACTGTAGCAGGGTTATTACTTAACTAAAACCAAAACCATTAACAATTTCCAATACTTAAACTTTAACTGAAATATGATTTTTTGATTTATTTATTTCAGCTAGTTGCCAAGGCAATATTTATCATTTTCATTTAGTTTAACGTATTAAAATAACTAAAACTGAAATAAAATGATTAAAAACTGTGTAATATTTTTATAAAATATTTTTAAACAAATGACCATAACTAAAATTACTATGAAAACAGAAAATATAAAAACTAAAACTAATTCAAATGATTAATATATAAAATATTTTTTAAATAAAAATGACAAATTAAAAAGACCAAAATTACAACGAAAACAAAAAATATAAAAATTACAACTTAAAAATATGAATAGTGTCTTGATACTAAAAATAACACTATACTGTTGTATTTTGATATAACTTGCAAAGATGTTTTATATATTTTGAATTTTAAAAATACTATCTTAATTTTATGGTGAATCTTAAGATTTTACTTGGTAAATTCCACATACGTAAAAGCAATAGGAGTAAATAATGGCTTGATTCTTTATGTTTATTGACTCTTTATTGAGTTCATATGTTTATTGATTAAATGTATTGATATTAAACAAATGTATACATATAATTCTATTTGCTAAAGGCTTATGGCTACTTAGAAAGTAAATCTTGAAAGTTGTATCTTTATTTTTTTATATTTAAATTGTTGTCTATTTTGATGTTATATCTGTATCATAGTTTTTATATTGTGTATTTAGCATTTAATAAAAAAAAGCATAAAAAGCATACGATATAAAATAAAATATATCTTAAAAATATATACATTTCATAATGATTGACATTACGACATTGTTATCACCGAAAGAAATTTAGTGATATGCTGCTCTCTAGTGGCAGACAGAGAACAGAACAGTGCAGTCCCCACCTGCATTTAGTTTAGTAAACAATGAAAGCTCTCTATGAAGTCTTTGCGTATGTATTTTACTGCAGAAATAGCAATAATCGTCGCTGCTATCATCAAAACCTGCTACAGAGAGCAGCGTTAGAGGAGAAAGCACCTTCAGAAGCGACCTCATCTTGTCATGTAGCGCGCGGAACTCGTCCTGCGTCGTCTCAGCGTACAGCTCATTCTTCAGAAACTCCTCCGTGATTTCGGTATTACCGTAATAAAGTCTCTGCGTGATTCCGTTCAATAAAGCGCTCACACATCTCTGGCTGTCCGCGTCCGCCATGCTGGATGGAGACAGGAGTCATGTGATCCGCGTCACGTGAAGTGCGTCTTCCTTCACTGTGTGCGTTCACTTCCGTCACTTCACTTCTAGTTTTAAACAGTACGAATGAACTATTATAAAACTATTATAACAAGTATAATATGTAAAAGTTAAAGGATTTGAACTATATTGATTTTCTTGCCTTCATCTTTAGCTTTCTCAGTTGTTATTTATAATTCCTAAATGTGACCCTGGACCACAAAACCAGTCACAAGTGTCAATTTTTTTAAATTGAGATTTCTACATCATCTGAAAGCTGAATAAATAACCTTCCATTGATGTATGGTTTGTTAGGATAGGACAATACTTGGCCGAGATACAGCTATTTGAAAATCTGGAATCTGAGGGGGCAAAAAAATCAAAATACTGAGAAAATCGGCTTTAAAGTTGTCCAAATGAAGTTCTTAGCAATGCATATTACTAATCAGAAATTAAGTTTTGATATATTTATGCTAGGAAATTGACTAAATATCTTCATGGAACATGATCTTTACTTAATATCCTAATGATTTTTGGCATAAAAGAAAAATCGATAATTTTGACCCATACAATGTATTTTTGGCTATTGCTGCAAATATACCCGTGCTACTTAAGACAGGGTCCAAATGATCTTTAAACTAGGCTGTTTCCTAAAAAATACTGGTGACATAATCCTCTGAAGAAAAGAATGTGCAAAAAGTCCAGTTAGTTTGAATATTATTTTAATAATCAGCACAGCATCACCACAGTCTAGGAACCGAAAGGTTCATTGTAAGTTTAGACAAAAATGTAAATGTGTGCATAAATAACAATATTACAGCAATAAGATAAAGTGTCTTAATGGACAAACACCCTTAGTTAAGAGTCTTTAGACATTTAAACTCACACAGGATCCACAACCAATGACCCCGTTACCATTCAATCAAAAGTTGGAGATATTCCTGTAAAAACACTCAGTAAAGTATTTCCAGTAAAAGACAACGCGGCACTCATCCACCAACAACATTCCCATGCTGTAACACACAGAAAACACAGTCACAATATGAACCTTCAGATTTGATTTCCTAAGCCTATAATGTCTGACATAATTAATCATTCTCTGTTTTCACATGCTGAGAAACACCAGTAATCACAATGTACTGGTTGAATTTGTGTCAGAACATGTTGAAAATGGAATTGGACACAGTACGTGCCATAGTTACTTTAGTACATTTTACATAACACAGTTGTTAGGAATGGCTAAAATAAGCTGTTTTTAATTGTAATTAATTGACAGCATTAACAAACAGCTTACTAAACAAGCAAAACAACCCCCAAAATACTATTTGTTCCATAAAATGCATTATAATATGTACATATTTTAATTTACATTTGATATATTATTATATTTGCCTTGTATTGACATGATTAGTAAAATCATTATGTCAAAAATATTTTCAACTTACATCTTCTTCAAAACAGAGGGGTTCACTTTAGGTATAGGTGGCCTGTTACAAAAGAAGACAGAGTCAGAAATGTAATTACTGGATTAAAAAATTTCTTCACAGATTCAGTTTCTTTAATTTTCTAATTGATTATTTAGTTGTAAACACATTTGTATGTTAATATACTGAATAATTAGTTTTTTAATTGATATTTATATAAATATAAATACACTTAATAATTAAAATAAGAAGCATAGTGTTATGTAAATGAGTGTTTGTTGGAGCTCATGTGTACTTACAAGCTGTTCATCAGGGTCTTCAGGCAAGCAATGTCATTTGTGATATCATCATCAGTTAAATCTTTGGTTAAAAAAAGTTAAAAGACCAGATTTAATTGTTTTTCTTTGGTTCTAAAGAGTGACAACATTCAGGTGTATCTTATTTTTGATGTTTGGCAAATTTCCCCACAAACTTACCAGTGCATTTCATGTTGCAAATATTGAGAGATGGCACATTGCCAGAATCACAGGCCCACTGATCACTGAGCTGAAACACTCCATACAGGCGCTCGAATACAGGCTCCTTCTCCCTAAAGATGGGATGGTTGGGCCGGTTAAAACCAGGAATGTGACGCCGGCCTCTGTTGGTGTTTGAGGCATTCCTTGGGGTGGGTCTTGAGTTTGTGGCATGTCTTGTGCTAGTGGATGTGGAGGGACTTGTGGTGGAGGTTGAAGTGGAGGTTGTGGTGGGACTTGTAGTGGAGGTTGAAGTGGAGCTTGTGGTAGAGATTGAGGTGGAACCTGTGGTGGGTCTTGTGGAAGGGCTTGCGACATGTCTTGTGGTAGAGCTTGTGGTGGGGCTTGTGGTGGAGGTTGAAGTGGAGCTTGTGGTGGAGGTTGAAGTGGAGCTTGTTGTGGGACTTGTGGTGGAGGTTGAAGTGGAGCTTGTGGTGGAGGTTGTGGTGGACTCTGTGGTGGAGGTCGAAGTGGAGCTTGTGGTGGGGCTTGTGGTGGAGGTTGAAGTGGAGCTTGTGGTGGAGGTTGTGGTGGACTCTGTGGTGGAGGTTGAAGTGGAGCTTGTGGTGGGGCTTGTGGTGGAGGTTGAAGTGGAGCTTGTGGTGGGGCTTGTGCTGGAGGTTGAAGTGGAGCCTGTGGCGGGTCTTGTGGCAGGGCTTG